>VZTT01006440.1:41250-65824 GCA_013400855.1 Buphagus erythrorhynchus
CGGGGCCGGGCAGCCCGAGGCCTGTGCGAGCGGCCGCGGGTAGCGGCGGATGCCGCGGGCCGACTGCGCGGTGACCGGGGGGTAGCGGTGGGTCACCGCAGCCGCGCAGAGCCCGCCGGTGGCAGGTGTCGCGGTGGTACAGTGCCGGCTCCAGAGGTATCGCGTCCCGCTGCTAGGCTCCCCTTGCCGAGCTTCCCGTCACTTTCCTCGTTCGGCACAACGAGAGCTGTGCGCGACCCTGCGGCGGAGCGCCGTGCGGGAGGCCCCGACCCTGGCCCCGGCCCCGGGGGCGGCGAGCGCTCGGTGCGGCGGTGGAGCGGCGGGGCTGCCTCTGCAGGGAACCCCGGCTGCCTCCCCTGCCCCGTGTGCGGCCGCTGCTTCTGCTCGTAGGCACGGGTGTCTTCTGGCGCTGGAGCTGCGAGCACACCGCACTCACACCGAGCGGCCCTGCCGCTTGTCCCGTGGAGTGCGATGCCCGAGCTCGCATCGGCCGGGATGCCGCAGGGACCCCTCTGCCTCTGGGTTAAGTGCGGTCCGTGCTCGCCGTCGGGGTTGGCTTCGAGTGCTGTCAGCATCGCTCCGTGTGCATGAGCATCGTGTTGAAAAACTCGCCCGCCGTTCTCTTAAGTCTATTCTGTAATTGTGGGAGACTGTCATTCTCTACAAGTGCCTGAAAGGAGGCTGTAGCCAGGCAGGGGTCGGCCTCCCGAACAACTCTGACAGGATGGGAAGAAATGGCCTTAAGCTGCACCAGGGAATGTTTAGATTGAACGTTTTGAAGAATTTCTTCACAGAAGGGGTGATTAGACATTGGAATGAGCTGCCCGGGGAGGTGGTAGAGTCACCATCCCCGAAGGTGTTCAAGGCAAGACTGGATGTGGCACTGAGTGCTATCCACGGTCTAGTTGACACGGCGGTCACAAGTTGGACTCGATGATCTCAGAGGCCTTTGCCAGCCTAATGTATTCTGTGTTTGAATTTCAAACACAGCAAGATTTGTATATTCCATGGTATTTCCTTTGGTTTTCATGAATTACCAATTAGCATTTGTTGTTTTTTGGGGTTTTTTTCCAAGACCCTTCTAAAATTATTCAGTAGCGGGAATTCTGTTCTGTTCCAGCACAAACCTCTTTAACATTAGGATATGGTGTACTGGATTTAGTAGCTTGGAACATTTTCCTCTTATCATCCTACATTCCTTTAAAAGTTGTATGCACAAGCTGAGTTGACACAAATATCTATACTGACAGTGTAATATGAGGTCACAGATCTATTGCTATGTTCAGGCTCCTTGTAAAAATCTTGAAAAAAAGTTCCTACTTGTTTGAGTATTTAATTATGAGCATGTGGTTTTGGCTATGTAGTTACTAGTTTCCCAGATGGGTCTAATATTCTGTAATTTGCTTCTTCATATATACCCTTTAGCAGGTGTACTTTATTTTCTTGTATTTTATCCACAAAATCTGTTCTATGCCCAGGTTCAGTTAAGGAGTTGGATGTCTATCCTGACTTAGGTTTGTAGTCTGTCAGTAAGACTCTGCATTTAGTTTGGTGATTGGTGCCCCTGAAATGCACAATAGGTAACTAAGGGCTCTTCTGCAAGCAGTTAGTATATCTAGGGCCCAGGATGCACATTTTCCTGGGAAAATTATTCAATACTAGTAGCAAGGTCATTGGGAGCTTTGAAGGACAGAACATGATAGCTTGGACTCTAAACCATATTTTATGTAGTGACAGCTTCAGACTAGCCCTATGTCAAATTTGTTTTAATTTTCAGCTCTACGTAGGCTTTGAAAGGAAAGAGGAATTTTTTGTGTATTTACCCCACTCCCGCCTCCAGATCTCCTGTACTTCTGCACTTTTGTTTGTGGAGGTTTGTTTTGGGTTATTTTTGCTGTCTCCCTCCACCCCCATCTTTGAAGGATTCCCCTGCTTCTTGGTTTATATCTGTCCCACAAGATTCTGAGTAACAACTCTGAAATGAAGCACTCTTGTTGATCTTTGTCTGTAGCTGTCTGGCAAACTTGTAAGATGTAGTACGAGACCATGCTTCATGTCCAGCTTTGTGTGATGACACAGGAATAGGAGAGGCCCTCTAAAGCTGATGCTTCTGAACAGTTTGAGTGCATAGTGCATATATTTGTGCCCTGGAGTTTTGCACAGTGAAATTCTAGTGTGAGCATTTGATTTTGTAATGCCTCCTGTTGACTGACTTACTTTACCTTGCAGATACTGAAAGTAGCATTGAGAAAACGGCAAAATGAGTAGTCGTCGAAAACGTGCACCTCCATCCAAAGTGGATGAGGAGAAGAAGAAAAAGCTCTGCTGGAATATGCATGAAGACCGGAGAAATGAGATGGTGGCATTAGATGATGAAATAACCAATGAGGACCATATTCCAGTTCCAAGCACTTCTGCATCCTTCATTGTTATAAATGATGATAGCACTGATGAAGATCTTGTACAGAAAGAAGGCAGTGGCTCAAAATCTGTTAAGTTTTTGACAGTTAACGATGAAGAAGACTCTTATTCAATCTTGACTCCTGTGTCTGTCCAGCTAAATATTATAGTCTTACCATACCGTGCAGATAGGTCCTGGAAGGCTTTGTTGGGAGAATTTGCTCTTCATCTGCCTTCTGAGCAAATTCTAACTGAGGAATTCCATGACAGGAGCTTTACTTTAATGAGGGGAGACTCTGATGGTGAGCTGCAGGTCTGTGTTCATGAAAGAAGTGAAGAAGAGTACAGTAATGAAACAAAAGAATACCTGGGCACTTACGAACAACGTATTCTGGTGGAAGCAACTTTAAGTGGTGAAATATTGGAAGGCTTGAGATGGTTGCAAAAGAAAAAGATAATTGGACTTTATCAAAGACCCAGAGAGGCTCAGGATTTAAAGGTATGCGTTCATTATACATGTTCTGCATTTTGAAAGTTTGGGGTTTTTTTTGTTTGTTTGTTTGAAATATCATAAAAACATCTGAACAACAAGATCTGGAAGCTACTGTATTTATAATGTGATGAAAATTTATAGTTTCTACATGCTTTTGTAATGTTTTCAGTGTATTTTTTCCTAGAAATATATTTTTATTTTTCGCCATTAGCCATAAATGTATTACCTGAAGGAAACACAAAAGCTTTTAGCTGTATTTCCTCTACATGATGTTTTTAGTAGATTTATTATATCTGTCTGTACTTGCTAATTTTCAAACCACTGTTACTATTTTCATGCTCTTCTGTTTATAATATTCTTGTCAATTTAACAGTTAATTAAATTGTTAACTATATAACCTTTTCACAGGTTGGAATTTACCTTCTTGAAGCTGGACTAAGTAAACCAGAATTTCTCAGTGATGGAGGTGGAAGACCCAAAAAAGCTAATCAGATGATTCAAAAACTCATGGAAAAGTTCTACAGTTTTTTAATTCCAGGTAATGCAATAAAGTTATTGTTGATGAACAGAAACAGTTTTGTCTTGTGTAGTAGTTGTAAGTATAGCAGGAAATAGTAGTTATTCCTGCCATTTAGAACAACTATTATTTTCCAGACAGTGTTATTAGGTAATTCACTCAGTACTATTATTTGGCCATTAATCATATGCTAATTTATTTGTGCTGAAATCAGAGATTATAATTCTTCTCTACAGGTGCTGAAGCATAGAGATGTTTTGGGTCCTTACTTTTTTGGGAGTAAATACAATTTTCACCGGTTCATGGGAGTTGTTTGAACAGATCTACAGTATCTTGTCTGAATTATACAGGAACAGTGTAAAAGAACCAGGAATTAAATTTGGAAGACTTGTTCCCAGGTTGGGGCCAATCACCCAACTGCAGCAATAGATTTCTTTTTGGTTTATATTGTAAAGCAGTTACAATGTAAAATACTACAAAATGCAGCTTTATGAGAGTTTTGAGAATATACCATTGCAGATTGAGAAACATGGGCCTTGCTATCTTTTTAGAATTAAAGATATGTTTGCCATATTACACTTACTAGTAATACAGATTTGTAGGGTGATAAACAGTGGCTTTATGTTGTGATGTCTTAGGAAACTTGTGGAAAAAACAACCAACCTAACCAACCTTTGTCTTGTTCCTGAGTGTAGAGTTGATTCAATATTTTGGCTGAAGACTGGTTCAGTGACTATAGTATACATAGTTTGTGTTCTTGTGACAGAAGCCTAGCACCCACCCCAAATATGACTGCACTTAATTAGAAAAGGCAGAGTTGTATAAAAAATCAGGCAACTTTGCTAAAGAGAAGCTAAAAGGAAGAGCTAACAGAATAAAATCTGAGCATCCTTACCTGCTGCAAAGAAAAAATGTGCAGCTGTAAGGAAAAGACTTGAGGGTGTACCAAGGGATGGGCCAGTGTAACTCAGTAAGTGGGGAAGATACTGCACAGAAGAAATCATCCTTTCAAATACTGAAATCTGACTGACGCAAATATGTCACTTTAGGTTTGCAAGCACAGTAAATCAGATCCAATAAGAGGTCTGAAGAATAAATAGTTTAAGGTCTAGAAATGAATAGTAGTGGTTTAAAATCCATTAGGAGAAATACACTTGCATAAATGCATTAGAAGCAGAATAATTGCCAGAGAATTCATAGACTTGAGATGTCTAAGGCATATGATAGAGTGCTGAAATAAAAGTAATGCTATAGCAGAAAGCACAGTTTTCTTCTCTGCATATCTTCTCATTGTGGAAGAGTTGGGGAAAGAGATTGTGAAAACAATGACTGGTGACTTACTTTAAGATCCAAAGTAATTTTCTGCTAGAATCTGGAGCATTTTTCTTCAGTACACTAAAGGATGTGTTTATATGAACTACCTGGTTCAGTGTAGCTTACAGGTGAAGAGGCACTTTCTGAAAGGGAAGACATGCCCCTCAAAGTTAGTGGGGCATGTATGTGGACCTGAGCAGTTGGGTTGTCATGCCTTAACTTTTCAGAAGCCATGCAAGCAGCTCAGGTTTGTAGAGGAGCTACGCTGCCAGCTGGTAAAGATTCTGACCTTTTTCAGCATGTACATTTTTATGTGCTGTAAAATAATAATAATAGTCTTGATTTCACACCAATGAATGCCATGTAAATGACGAAGTAAAATAGCTGACATGGAGAACAGAAATAAACGATTGCAAATCACCAGTCAAGTCCTACAAAGGCATGTGCAGCTTAATGTATTACTAATGCTTTGAGAGAAAGAATGGTTGGTGAAATGGTGTCAACAATGTTTAAATGTATTATTCAACATAACAGAGATGAAGAATGACTGAAAGCTTGCAGGCAGACTAGGCAATGGAGTTTCAGTAGAAATTCAATAAGTGAATAGAAAACAATGCAGAAGAAAAAAATTATGGTCTCTTTGCTAACTGTTACAAGCAGGGTTGCAGATTAGTAAGTAAGTGTATAGCTCAGTAAATGCATCAACTTCATGTTCAGTGTTAGTGAAACCAAATCAAAAGTAAAGAATTACCCTGGAAGTGTTAGAGAACAAAACATGATTGCTAAACCACTCTGTGAGTTCATAGTGTGCATTATGTTCTGCTCTGAATTAAGAAGAAGCATGTCACAGACATGAAAAATATTTGTGAGGGAAGACCCTAGGTGATTATGCACTGTGAAACTAGTTTCATTTCCTAACAGTTTTGGAGCATGAACTTACTGATGTAGCATAAAATAATATAGCCTCGATTCTGTGCTGATGAATGCATTCCTCTTAAATGTTTCTAACAACTTAATCTCTGTTTAAATTCCACCTATTTTAAAACAGAATTAGTTGAGGTTTTGTAAAATTACATCTAAGTATATATTTTAACACTTATTAATATCCATCTAAAGTGAAATCTGTACAATAACATTCCAAGATGAAGGTTCTTGTTCCCTGCACTGATGAGCAAATTCTCATGCTGGTGGGGTTGTGCACAAGGATTTACACAAATAGGGGTATGACCTCTCTACTGCTACATTTAGTTTTAATATATTTTTCCTCACTGTACTCTATTAATTCTGTTAATAGCCTCCTAGATGGTTTTGAGACTGTGGCAGGAAGTTAATCTGTGTTGTGGCAAGAATAGCTTAGATGCATTAAGTAATATGAAAAAAAAAAGTGATAAAATATTTAATATGGAATCATTGAATCACTTAGGTTTTAACCCAGCACTGCCAAGTCAGTCACTCAACCATGTCCCTAAGTGCCACGTTTACATGTCTTTTAAATATTTCCAGTGATGGTGACTCAACCACTTCACTGGGCAGCCTGTTCTTATGCTTGACAACACTTTATGGGAAGAAATTTTTCCCTATTACCCAATCGAACCTTACCGTGGTGCAACTTGAGGCCGTTTTTTCTTGTTCAGTTATGTGGGAGAAGAGACCGACCCTCACCTCACTATGACCTCCTTTCAGGTAGTTGTAGAGAGGACTAAGGTCTTCCCCTCATCTACTTTTCCCCAAACAACCCCAGCTCCTTCTGCTCCTCATAAGAATTGTGTTCCAGATCTATTACCAGCTTCATTGCTCTGCTCTGGATATGCTCCAGCACTTCCATGTCTTTCTTGTAGGAAGGGACCCAAAACGGAGTACAGTACCCTCACAACATCCTTGTAGTCCTCCTGAACTGCCAGCCCTTTCTTCCAAAGGTCATAAACTCTGTTTTCCCTGAATCTCAGCCGGAGATTCTGTTCAGCCGGATGTTCTCTGCCATCTTACCTTTTTATCATACACCATTTGCCTTCAGTTTTCTTAAGAAGAATAAATTCTTTGTACAAAGATGTTTTTGGTATTTGTTTATTTACTACTATATATGAGGCAACAAGTTTTCCATTAATCTAGGCTGTTTTCAATAATGCGGATATCGTTATACTGCAGTCTGGAGAAGGAAAGATCTTACTGCAGATGCAGTAGCAGAACTGTAGTTCAGTCATTGAAGGAATTAAATAAAATACTTGAAAAGCATCAGAGAAACTGTTTTTTTAGATAGTACAGTACCATCTGTTTCTCAAATGTTAAAAAGATTAAGATGAGACCTCTGTAACTGAATTACATTTTGAAATGGTTGAAAGTATAATTAAATATTCACTGATTAATAAGTAACTGAGAGAGGGATAAACTTACCTAGCATCCTTTTCAAAATCCCTGTGGTACGTAGAACCATTTAATCATGAAATCTCTGAAAGAATGAACAAAACAAGAAAGATATATACAAAATTGCTTTAAATGATACTGTAGTCTTTACTCTCCTGTAAAATGCTGGATAGACTTAGTTTATGTACAAGTCAATTTATTATGCTTAAAAATGTGAGATTTGAAGACTGTTATTTTAGCAAGTATAATGATAGGTGTCATTATATATCAAATTCATTGATCAAAGTTATAATTTGCAAACACTCTAATTTTCTGTTCCTTTCCTAAAATGAGTGGTATGTATTAGAGGATCCCTTTGAATGGTTTCTTTAATATATAAAGCTGAGTGCTTTCTTGGTGCTTTTTATTTGGCTGGATCATTAGTAACCCACATGTGCACTCTGATTGCCTTCTTTGCATTACAAGTCATATATATAGTTTACATGAATATGTAGAAACTTAATGTCTTTCAGTATTCTCATTTCCCTTGTGAAAGTACTGGGATTGTTCCTTTGATTTAAAAGGATTAGGGGCAGGCACTGATGGCTGCCATATATAGGTGTATAATTTCCTCCTTTTGTTTTGGAAATAATTTTTCACCTTCACCACCCATTTGAATGAAAGAAAGCTTTTGCTTTTCATGAAAGAGAGTCCTAATATCAGCTCCTGAATCTTACTTTAAGTTTAAGCTTTCTGGTTTTTGCCAGGTACATCTCTTTGTTTTTAGCCCGAGACATCAGAATTAAAAATTGATTTAATTTTGCCAGCTGTTAGCTGTTTTGTTGGAACGTTAAATATATTTTAAGGTCACTTTATGCTGAAAATGATAGCCTTGACCTGCTTCCAATTTTGGTGTGTGTTTTTTTGTTTGTTTGTTTGTTTGGTTTTTTTTGTTTTTTTGTTTGTTTGTTTTTTTGTTTGTTTGTTTGTTTTTTGTTTTTTTTATAAAAAAATTCTGCAGCGTGAATTTATATCCAATGTTATCTAGGCTTAGAACTGGTCTGTATTTTTTTGATCCTGATGTTTTAATTTTAGCCCTAAAACACTGTTAAAACTTGTCCTCCAAGTCTTTCATTCTCTCATGTTTTCTAGAATGCCAACCCTTGAATTTTTAATGAATTTTTGTTCTATGTTGCTTAAATTCTACGTATGCCCATATATCCAAATTATGTGAAAAATACATAAATACAAGGCCTTTTTTCCTAGAGGGCAGAAATAAGGGTAGGCCTTCTGTCCCAAAGGGTGTTTACTTCTCTTGGGGTGAGTTTTTAATTTTGAAAGTATGCCTTGTCTGAATTTTTGCCATGATGCAAGTGGTGTGAATTACATGTTGTCCTGCTGCTATGATTTTCTTAACCAGATGAATGAATTAAGGTTAATTTTTCTTCTTTTTGTAAGGTCATTTATTAATATTTAAATCAGAAGTATGAGATCCTTGTGATTCTGTACCAATGAGAATTTTTTAGTGGAAGGTCTTTATTAAATAAATAAATTGTGGTCATTCTATACCTAAATTCTAAAGAAGGAGGTTTGCTGATTATGTATACATCTGTGATCTCCATAGCATGTTAACTTTTAGGTGTCTTAGTTCCAGCTGGGATAGAGTGAGGTTTTTTCCTTAGTAGCTGATCAGTGCCATGTGTTTGGGTTCACTGTGACAATGTTTGTAATGATTTGTTACTTCTTGCTGAGTGGTGCTTGCCCCAAGTCAAGGACTTTTCAGTCCTTGCTCTGCAGGTGCACAAGAAGTGAGGGAGCATGGCCAGGACAGCCAAAGGGATATTCCATACCAGAGAGCAACATCCTCAGTTTATAAACTGGTGGGAGTTGGCTGGGAGCCACCAGTTGCCACTTGGGGATGGGCTGGGAATTGATCGGTGAGAGGTGAGCAATTGTATTGTGCATCACTTGTTTCTTGGGTTCTTTTAATCTCTCTCTTTTTTCCTTTTCATTGCTATTATTATTATTATTACTGTTGTTATTGTTGCAATGTTTTTCTTCATTTCAGTTATTAAACTTCTCATTGTTTACTACTGCTGCTAGTGAGTCAGATGCAGTCATGGCATATGTTTAAATGACACTTTGCTTGTTTTCATATGTGTAAACTAAATATGTTGCTGTAAAATTTCCTGAAATATTGTCCTAAGTTGATTGATAATTCATGTCTTGAATTATTTGGTGTATGCAGATGAGCTGGAGGAAGATGAGGAAGAATCTGACATGGAGCTAGAGCGACAAAATATTGAAGAGCTTTATGACTTTGTAAGGCACACCCATCAGCAGGATATCCAATTACTGAGAAAGGATGTGCAGCATCCTGCATTAATTCCCATTCTGAGGCCATACCAAAGTGAGGCTGTGAACTGGATGCTTCACCGAGAGAACCACACAAGTACTCCTAGTAGTGGCAAGTATATGGATCTGAAAAACTTATAACTGAGGAAAGTGTAATTGTATTGTCAGCAGTAATGCTTCCTTGCTGTTTGATTAGAAGTTTTGTGAATTATTTCATTAATATTTTCATAGAAGCTGTTAAGTTTGAGTAGTACACTAAATGGTAAGTTAGGTCTTGCTGAACAGCAGTTGATGTATCGTGTTGGTCATGAAGCTCTGTGGAGGTAGACTTCAGCTTTTTGTCCCTTAATGTCACAAAAAGGCTGAATAATTCTAAGGAGTGTGCTGTTAATAGAGAAACTTCATTACAATAACGTGAACAATTTCTCCATAGAAAACGCGCTGCACTTCTTATGGCGGGAGGTGATCACTCTGGATGGAGTAAAAATCTACTATAATCCATTTACTGGCTGGTATGTTTTTATAGTTGCTCTTTCTGAGGACACCTCAGGGTTGTACTTTGTGAAAACCATGTTGGTAGCTTTATCCTGCAGGATATAAGATATTCCATAACTTGTTTTTCAGTTAGCAATTAAAGAATTAGAACAGTGATACCTTTAATTTGAAAAAACGCACAAACTGGAGTATGTAATGCACAGGTAAATGTGTAGATCTCAAGTTGAAGATGTCATTATTAAAGCTTTTCTTAAAAAAAGTCAGTAATTTAGTGGTTTGATATTTACATTTTTTAACTTAGAGTATTGGAGGCTTTGATCTTCTGATTCAATGTTTTTAAAGTCTAAAGGAAGGTATAATGCTTTTTATTAATTCTAGATTTTGCATTACTAAATTGGTTTCTTTTTTTCTCATTAACTTGGTTAGAATAGAACCTTTTGATTGCCAGTTTGCTTTTTATTTTTCCCTATGTAACTTTCAGATCTTTTTCACATCTGAATGTAAAAATAGTTCAAATTTTTGGAGACTAATACTATGATATGCTAAGGTTAGCAGGGCAAGGCCTAGTAGGAGGTGAAAAAATTCTAAAAATTTTGGCATGCATATTTGTCTTGGTCAGGTTCATATACTCAAAAAGCTTGTTAGTTTTTGTTAATCTCAGTTTAACTAATAAAAGGTAATGCCTCACCTTACAAACTCGGCCTTGCTGAAGCTATGCTGTGTGTCCCTGAACGCACACTTCTCTGTCACGACGTTCTGTAGTTACTGGAAATGTACTTGAATTTTAGTATTATCCGTGAGTATCCAACTGCTGGACCCCAGTGGCCTGGAGGTATTTTGGCAGATGAGATGGGTCTTGGAAAGACAGTAGAAGTGTTGGCTCTTATTCTGAATCATACTGGACCAGACATCAAACAAGATGACCTGACATTACCTGAGGTAAGGAAGCCAGGTTAAGAGTTATGATGAAGAACATGCTTTTCAGAATGAGTGCAAGTGCACTTCTCTTGAGTTTATTTCTTATTGGTTTATAGAAGTCCATATTTAAAACTGTATTACTGTGAAAGTTTTCCCTTAGTAGGACATGATACTTGGCAGCATAAATGGTGGAATAGTTTGCATGAGAACCTGTTGATCCTTTACCATTGTTCAATGGTTTTATGAGGCAACTGTACTGTTAATATAGTTTGGACAGGCTTTCAGGAGTGTATAAATACATAATTCAGTTTACTATATTGGAGGTCATTCTCCTTCACTTCATTGAATTGATGAGTGTCAAACATCCATTACACACATGTTCTATGCTAAAATAGGGACAGTTTATGTTCTGAATAAAGATTTCTGCTCTCCCTCTATTTCATATAATAAATGAGCTTATTTAGCAACAGTTTTCCATCTTTTCACTTTCCTCATCATGCATACTGTGAAAACTTGGCACATCTACTAAACCCAAAAATTCTTTCTGAAGGAAAGGATCCATTATTCTTAAGTAAACTCTTACCACTTTGTGAGTTCCATCCCTTGGAAATCATGGCAGCCAGTTTCATTGTACATTTATTATAGCGATCTCTTGCCTGCTTGTAATTTTCAGTTAAAATGACTCAATTCTTAGAGAGAATAAGATGATTCTTAAACACATAAGAGGGTCAGCACCAAGTAGTGCAAAGAGAAGGTGTATAAGCACTGAAGTGCCTGGACACCGACTGGCAACAATAGCTAGAGACCAGAGCTTTTGTAGGGCTGGAGTTACCAAAACTGTTTCATGATGTAAGTAGTTGGGACAGACATCTTAGCTAATATATTACGCTAATAATGGAGTAAAATTTTGAGAAGCAATCCTTGAAAGGAGATATACTTTTTATACAGCTGACTAGGGCTCTTCCTCTATATTACTTACCTCCTTTTGTGTTTGTAGCTATATATTAAATATATCTTTTCCTCCTCCATCAGGAACCTAGATCACTTACAGCTGTAGATTCCTACAACTTAGTGCTAAAGCAGTGGAGGACCCAAGAGGCTTTCAGAGCTGCTCTTTGTGTTAGGGTACTGTTTGCAAAGAAACTGATCTGAATGATGTGTCACTCTGTACATTAAAAATGAGCTATCTGAGCAAATTAGTGAGATGAGAACATACATTTGCAGCAGCTCATGCTTACTTTCAAATGTGAGATTAATGAATGTCAGAGTGACTGTGAAGAGACATGAGCTAATAACTGTTTAATGTTGTCTGCATTAGGGTAAGCTTGTGAACTTCTTTGTTCCACCTCAACCTTTAGAGGGAAATAAAAAGAAAAAAACAAAGGAAATGGAGCCTAAATTAAAGGAAAAAATACAGTATCCCAGTAAGTATTTCTCATTACTTTTAAAATACATTTTGCTTTTAACATTGTCTTATGTTGGCCACTGACTCTGAGTTCAAGACAACTCTTGACTTCTTCAGTATGAAATTATTCTTTTGCTGAGCATTGTCTTGTAGGATTGCATGCTACAAACAAGTGATCCACAGTTAAATGTAAAGTTACTAACTCAGAACATTTTGCTGTAGAACTCCATGTAACTAGAGGTCTTTGTAGTTTACGCATTTAAATGAAATAAGCTGTCTTTTTTACACCTCAGTAAGAAAATTGGATGATTTTATTTCTATTGCTATCCAACATTGTTTTAGAATCACTGCAAAACAGCAATCTGTAGAGCTACCTCAAGGAAAAGCTTGTCAAAACTGCTGCCTGTCTGCATTTATTAGATGAACACTATGTTTAAGTCTCCCTTAATACACATTCTGTGAGGTAACTTCATTTTATCTAAAGCTGTAAGTTGTTTTATTTTGCTTCTTCATACAGGCTTACGAGTAATGATATTAACAGCTGTAAAGGAAATGAATGTGAAGAAAGGAGCATCCATTATTGCAATATTTAAGTACATCAGTTCTATATATAGGTACGACACGCAGAGAAATAGACGGCTTCTCAAAAGAACTCTAGAGAAACTAATTGCAGAACAGGTGGTAGAGCAAGTTAAAGGACATGGTCTGGCTGGGTCTTTCAAGCTGGGAAAGAATTACAAGGAACAGAAG
This sequence comes from Buphagus erythrorhynchus, assembly GCA_013400855.1. Classification (NCBI taxonomy): domain Eukaryota; kingdom Metazoa; phylum Chordata; class Aves; order Passeriformes; family Sturnidae; genus Buphagus; species Buphagus erythrorhynchus. The sequence goes on from VZTT01006440.1 coordinate 54,238, forward strand.
AAGCGAGAAAGAACCAAAGAGCAGGTAAAACATGCTGCTGTAGTTACTTCAAAGAATGTTGCAAAGGCTGTTCTTTTGTCTGCCAATTGCGAGCTACTCTCAGCTGTACTGTCTGTGTGCAGTAGTTCAGTGACACTGATTTAGTGGTAAAAATGAAGAAAACTGCAGCAATTGCTTTAGCAGTCATAAATAAAGAAGAAATCATAAGTAGATGAAGTTTAGGGCTAAAATATTAACTACATCTGTCATAAGTCTTTTAAAATAGTCTCACTGGGAGTTGTATTGTTCTTAGTGTCAAGTTGTTTTTTAAACACTGGTAAACATTAACCAAATCCTCAAACTTGAAATTGATATAAACCCTTAATATCTGTGTACTGATGTGTTTATATGTTAATTAAAAAAAGTGAGGAGAAAGTTGCTTGGGCTAGAAGGGACTCTAAAACTCATCTAATTCCAAGCCCTCTTACTTTGGGGACACCTTCCACTAGATCACTTCCACTAGGTTGCTGAAAGCCTCATCCAGCCTGGCATTGAAACACGTCCAGGACTGGGGCATCATTGTCTCTGGGCAGCCTGTTCCAGTCTCTCACAATGAAAAATTTCATCCTAATATCTTATCTAAACCTACTCTTTCATTATAAACTATTCCCCCTTGTCCTGTCACTGGGTGCTCTTGTAAATAGTCCCTTTACAGCTTCTCGTAGCCTTCTCTCAAGTACTGGAAGGCCATAATTTAGCCTGAAGCCTTCTCTTCTCCAGGCTGAATGATTCCAGCTCTCTTAGCCTTTCCTCATCCTCATAGGGGAGGTACTCTAGCCCTCTGATCATCTTTGTGGCCCTCCTTTGGACTTACTCTAACAGGTCCAAATCCTCCTTATGTTGAGGGTCTCAGAAATGGATTGCAGTACTCCAGGTGGGGTCTCACAAGAGTGAATAGGAGGCAGGATCCCCTCTCTGGCCCTGCTGCCCACGTGTCCAGCGCCCAGGACACGATTGTCTTTCTGGGCTGCAGGTGCACATTGCTGGGTCGTGTCCAGCCTCTCACCCACCAGTACTCCCAAGCCCTTCTCAGCAGGGCTGCTCTCAGTCTGTTCATCCAACCCAGTTGCAGCACCTTGTACTTGGTCTTGTTAAACCTCACGATATTCCCATGGGCCCACTTCTCAAGTTTGCCCAGGTCCCTCTGGACGGCATCGCATCCTCCATGTATGTCAGCTGTACCACTCAACTTGGTGTCATCTGCAAATTTGCTGACGGTGCACTTGATCCCTCTGGCTATGTCATTAATGAAGACATTAATTAGCACTAGTAGATGTTAAACATCACTGGGCAAGTCTGAATGTAAAGTCTGACATTCTTGGTTAATTTTACTTTGTAGGTAGCAAGGACTTCAGAAAGCACTCAGAAGCAATTGACTGATGCTAAAACTCAAACCAAAGAATCAAGAAACAGCGATGTAACATCTGAAAACATCTTTAAAACTGCTTCACTTGAGAATATCACCATGGAAGAACATGATTATTGTACAACTAGTAAAAATAACAGGAAATCTGAAGCAAATCATGAGAACTCTGTAGAAGAGAGAGATGTTAAGCAAGAAACTATGGTCCCAAAGTCTCCTGATTTCCATGGCAGCCTCCTTGTCTCCAGTGACATGAGCAGTCATCCTGATGTTGATGTTTCTAAAACTACAGCTGATGTCCAGCAGGAAATCCCAAAGGTCCAGTCCTCACATTCCCAAGAACATGCTGGCAGTAGCATGCAACATACCAGTTCTGTATTTCCATTTAATACCTCTGAATATCGTTTTGAATGCATCTGTGGTGAGCTCGGATTGGCTGACTACAAAGCTCGTGTGCAGTGCCTGAAATGTTACCTGTGGCAGCATGCAGAATGTGTAAACTACAAAGAGGAGAATCTGAAGAGCAGGCCCTTCTACTGTCCCCATTGCCTTGTGGCAATGAAACCAGTTCCCACAGGAGCGACTCTAATCATTTCTCCGAGTTCTATTTGTCACCAGTGGGTAGATGAGATCAACAGGCATGTAAGATCATCATCTCTTCGAGTTCTGGTAAGATTGTATAACGTCATATTCTGGAGAGTTATTTTATCAAGGCTTGGGGCTTCCTGTCTGATATTCAGCATCACTCGAAGTTCAGTGGTCTTTGATCTCTTTGTCAGAGTTCTACATTTCTTGCTGCTAGACCAGTACTTTGGAATCATGTGGTGCATTGGTGTCCCAGAAAGACAGTCTGCAATTAGTTCTTTTTTTTTTCTGTTTTAGTTGGTCACTGGGAGATAAATCAGTGGACTAGATTGTATAGCAGCTGAAAGCAAATTTTTGCGCAGTTGCAACAATGTGATTTCTGAGGGGGGAGGCTGTCTGAAAGACTACCAAGGAACTTAAAAAGGCCTGTGGGTGTTTTGAGTGTTTTCTCACTGTACAATTGCACTTAAGCAATTCTCTGACTGTTGCTCCTCCTTTTGTTCTAGATAAAAAATGTTTCGATAGGTAAAGCCTGTAGTTTTGCATTTCTGGTTCTCAAGCATTATAAATGAGATCTTGGGTATTGTTGTTTACTGAAAACAGTGCTGTTACAACGGGTGTTGTCTCCGTAACATCTGCCAAATTTATTAGGATGTTGCTTATTTGGAGACCATGTGTTGTCCTTTTACCTGATTTCTAATAACTGTCACTAGAATAAACCTAATTATACTTTGAGTAAAAATGGCTATACAGGTTTGTTTTTTTTTAAATACAGTTATCACAATATTCAAGTCTTTTATTACTGATGCAGCCAAGTTTCATCCTTTATATTTTTAGCAGCCAAGAACCTTTGTAATGATCAAGAGCTTTGAAAACCATCAATCACTTGTATTCTGAACAAAGTAGTAGCAGATTGTTATAACTTTGTATTCAGGGATATATCTGGTACCTTCGACTATTACACATAATTGCCCAATATATAAATGAATATAAATTAATGTGCTATTTGTGTGAGCAGTCCAATTAGATTTCATGCAGGAACTAACGAATGTGTAAAACTCGCATGGTTTTCCTAGGGCCCAGTCCAGCTTTGATGAAAATTATCAGAAATAGATTTACATGGTAATGATAAATAGTTTAAATACTGAATGTCAATACTTCAAACTGTGTGACATCTTCCATTCTACAAGATTGTTTTCAATTTCTTTTAACTGCCAACTGTGAGACTTGTTTTCAGTGTTGCTTCAAAATGAAAATTTTGTGTTTTATTTTCTGCTAAGGTAAAATGAAAGTAGTGGAAATGTTTCAAACAACCAGTTTCCCATGTTAACAACTTTTGCATTGCTTGTGAAGTGTGCTTTTTACTTTTCAACTGCTTACAACCCAGGGGAAATTCTAATGGTTTTATGTAATAGAACAAGAAATTAAAATTTATCAGTATGTCTCACTTTATGGCAGATTGTCTTTTCCTGCTGCTGTGAAAACAACCAAAACTTGGCCAAGTTATAAATCTCCAGAAAATCCTTGAAGAAATCACTAGACTTTGGCAGCTATTTATTTCTTCTTGGTTGCTTCAGAGAGCATGCTCTTTTGGTTAATTTGTTTCTTTTTTCTTCCCCTATCTCCTCTTCTCTCTTTTGTTTCATGTGCAAAGACCTGGATTGCTCTGTTGTCCCACTCTGGGGCTGAACACAAAGAAATTATCTGCAGGTGTTTCTTTCAGTTGACAGAAACACTTGCCATATGCACATAGAGGAAGATTATGACTGGGAAAAAAACTAGGGTTAAGAGTGAAATTAACAGTGAAATCATGTGCTGATCATCAAGGGGTAAAAACCAGTTATTTTAACTTCAGTATATTTCTAAAGGGATTTGGCTTAACATTATGTGGGAGATAAGAAAAGTACTTCTGATAAAAGAACAAATGTCAATATTGACGGTGTCTATTAGTACACAAGGGATTGTTTTTTACCTAGGGTATTTTTTCCATCTCCTAAATCTCTGTAGGTAAAACTTTATTCAGAGTATAATTTCTGTTTTTGATGCATATTTCTGTCTTTGCTTAATCATCCTTTAAATTTTAGTGAGTAAAATTTTTGAGAGAAAGGTAATACATCTAGAGTAAGGGAAAGGAGAAGACTGAATGTGTGACAGTGACTTACATAATGTTGTTCCATACAACGTTACGGAATACCTAATCTTCAAACAACTGTTACATGAAATAACTTGTAGAAAATAATGAAGTCCTTTCTCCTTCAAAGGAGGAAATAAATGTTTTGCCAAGTCATAAAAAGTTATGCATACAAATTTTTCATCCATGACTCTATTGTGTTTGTTACTAGGTTACTTACGTGAATTTTCCACCGTACTATTATATGAATACAGATTTTATGAATAGTTTCTTTTTTATATGAGCAACACTGCTAAAAGCTTGGACATATTAAGCTGTACTGATATTTTGGCATTTTTATCAAAGCATCTCTTCCCTCTCTTCTTTGCTGTTGTGCTGCTGACTGTGAATCTCTGTAGGTGTACCAAGGTGTGAAGAAGCACGGCTTTTTGCAGCCACACATGCTGGCGGAGCAGGAGGTGGTTATCACCACGTACGACGTCCTGCGCACCGAACTCAACTACGTGGACATTCCCCACAGTAACAGCGAGGACGGGCGCCGCTTCAGGAACCAGAAGCGCTACATGGCCATCCCCAGCCCCTTGGTAGCAGTGGAGTGGTGGAGGATCTGCCTTGATGAAGCACAAATGGTTGAATGCACTACTGCAAAGGTCTGACATTCCTGGTCATGAATTCATTTAACTTGGAAATGTTTGGACAACTTGCTGTAAATAAGAGAGTAGTCTTTCCTCTCCCCTTCTCAGTGTTCAGAGTATGCTCATGTAATTTCTCTTTGTCCCTTGTTCTTTAGAAGTGAATTTTCTGTAGGAGATACTTACTATTAAATGGTTCTCCTGTTGGAATTTTGGCAGACTATGAAGTATATCCAGCTCAAAAAATAGTTAACATAATCTATACTGACAATTTAAAGAACTAGGTCATGATGTTGTATATGGTATTTGATAGTTTCAAACAAGACACAAGCCTTGTTCGGTGATGTGGTTCAGAGGCATAGATATGTCCTTTGGGTCTAGAAGCTAAAATAGTCAGCAGTCTGTCTGCAAACTCAAGGGATACAGTCTGCAGGGGGGATTATTTTAATTAGTGTTTGTCCAGTCTTTTTGCCCAAGACAGGAAGACAAAAATAATACTTCTATAATGCCTTACATTAAAAGCCTTTAATGTTTAATTTTTTTTAACATACAGTTTATTTTGCTATTTGTTTGCCTTCTGTGAACCCTTAATTGCACTTGATTACTTGGAAGAAGACGTGGCTTTTATCAGTTTTCAGTTAGTTGCTAAAAAGATCAAAAGTTTTGCATATTTTTTTATAATATATTGCACCAATGCTGCTTCTAGGGCTAAGGGTGCATTTTGAAAAGATGTTCACGCTTCTCAAAAATAAGGTCCACATGTTGTCAGACTGTGTTCCACTCTGTTTTTTCCTTTCCTACCATTGGCTCTATGTCCTTTCATTAGGCTGCTGAAATGGCACTCCGCTTGAGTGGAATCAATCGTTGGTGTGTCAGTGGCACTCCTGTGCAGCGAGGATTAGAAGGTGAGATTTTATGTAGTGTTGTAATCTGTGGGATTTCCTTATGGTGATAACTAGGTGAGGCTTTGAAGCAGTTAAAATGTCTGCTAGTTTTGTTCTGAATTCATTAGTTACTCTAACTTTGTAAGCCGTAAAATTTAAGCATGATATTTAAGCATGATAATAAAACCATCAATACATGTATCAATATAAAAATCGAAGAACTGAAATCTTTTTGTCTCCCTGAGCTACACAAATACTTTGAGGAGCAGAGAAGCTGTATGTCTAATAGCTGACTCAAGTGTGTTCTTCAGTTTTCAATTAGTGGAGTGGATAAATATTAACCCTTCTCTATTGCAGATAGTCTGCTCTGGTTACAGAGTCCTATGAACTGTCAAATACAGCAAACAAAGCTGTATTTGTTTTTTGCATAGCTCTGTATCAACTACCATGGGCATCCACTGCCATGAATATAAATTCTAAAAATCGTGTTAAAGCCTTTGAAACTGTCTCAAGTAAGTCCTTATGTAAGGATTCAGTGAATTGAGATGTGTGGAGTAGGTAGCTGTATGTTAGCAGGTGACCTTTTCTTGTCTTTTTTTTGTATGGTGCTCAATTTCTGTAGACAGGCTTCAGATAGAATAAAAGAAAGGGAGCTGACTAACTGCTTTGTCTCCCTGTGTTCACTGATGGATTTTGGAATATATGGTACACATTGGGGCAATGTGTTTGGAAGTGGATAAATCAGTGTAAGCTTTTGTGGACTGTTGTTGGATACTAAGTTGTTAAAATCAATATTTTAGCTTAATTAATTATGGAATTGTGAATTAAATTTATAAATACAGGTAATAGTTGAGAGAATATATCATTAATAAAGTAAAGCTGCAGAAGGAAGTGACTGATTTTAGTATTACGATGAACTCCTTCAAGGCCCTGTGTGTGATAATGTTGATTTAATACATACCTGAAATGACATACAGTTCATAATGCATGTTGACAGACTCTCAGGCTATACTAAGGCAGCCCCCATCACATTGGGGATGAAAACTGCTGACTCATTTCAATCTGTGCCACTGCTGCTGTAATGCAGTGGGATAGGACCTCTGTGTAAACAATTGCTTCTTGCATAGGAATGATTGCCAGGATTCTTCTTCCTCTGGTCTATAATGTATTTGGTGAATGTCTTTATGCTTTCAGCTGAATACCGAATTACAATAAAGCTAACAGAATAAGGAATGTAGCCACCAGATTTTCAAGAACTGTAAGATGTCATCACGTATCTCTGTTTCTGCAGTATCTACATGAAGCATTTAAATGTGTGCTTCTGTATTTTTCCAGTAAGATTTAGACAGAAGTTTAAAGTCAGTATGTCCTTACATGTCCTTCCAAAAAGTGACAGGTTTCTGAATTAGGCAGAATTAGCAAGATGTATTCTCTCAATTAGCAAGAAAACAATTGAAGTGTCTTTTGTTAATGTCTTATGCATTACTAGAGAAGTGAAAATTCTTCTGAATTGCAGCCCCTTCTAGGATTGTGGGCAGTAGACAGTTGGTGCACAGCAGGCTCTGAAGTAATGATGCTGAGCCATATTGGTTTAGAAAAACCTGGCAAACCCAGTTAACCATATGCAATCATGTAATTTCTGCCTCTTGTCTCTGCTTTGAATAGGTTTAAATTCTTCGCTCTCTTCTGCTAACTTGAAATTAGGAAAGTGTCTCACAAATAGCTATATTCTCTCAAGTTGTGTGGAAATGGAAAATGAGCTAAAGGAGAGAACCCCCACCTTCTACCACCCAGTCCCCTGCCTCACTTTGAAAATTTTGCTGAGGGAGTGACTGGAAAACAAGTGCAAAAGATAAAGGCCAGAATGGAGATGGTTTATGCCTGATAACCTTTGCATGACAGTTAATTTTTTTTGAGACATATTGCAAAGTATTAAAACTCAAACACTTTATTTTCTTGGCAGATTTGTATGGATTAGTCCTTTTTCTTGGAGTTGATCCTTACTGGGTCAAGCATTGGTGGGACCAACTACTATATCGACCTTATTGTAGGAAAAATCCCCGACCTCTCTACAGTCTAATTGCGAAGATAATGTGGAGATCAGCAAAGAAGGATGTGATTGACCAAGTAAATGAAAGTTTTGAGTTTTAGAATTCCTTAATATCATTTATCAATAGTTTTATTTGCAAATTACTTACTTTCTTTTTTTAATTTCAGATTCAAATTCCCCCTCAGACAGAAAATATACACTGGCTTCACTTCTCTCCTGTGGAGAGACACTTCTACCATCGTCAGCACGAGGTGTGCTGCCAGGATGCATTGGCAAAACTCAGGAAGATTTCAGACTGGACTCTTAAGCTTAGCAGCCTAGATAGAAGGACTGTGACTTCTATTCTATACCCTTTGCTACGGCTGAGGCAGGCCTGCTGTCACCCACAAGCTGTTCGGGGAGAGTTCTTGCCACTACAGAAAAGGTGAATTTCTGTCATTTCTTAAATGGTCTACTTTATCCAAAGCAAAACACTGATTGTCTCTAGCAGTGCAAGTTCTTGTACAGTCCTCAAATAAGCCTAATTTAAGCTTCTTTAGTTAAATATATGACTATGGCACACCAAGGTAATCTGACCTCAGAAGCTGAACACGGCACAGTGAGGTCATTGGTGTAATTCTTGTGTTAAAGAACATAGTACTTACTGAAGGCATTTGATTCTCCAGTGGCATTCTAACCTTACTATGACCAGGATGTTGCAGGTAACAGATTGAGTGTGAAACAAACCAGATTATTTTTTTTGTTTTAAAATAAGCCCATTGCTTTTCTTTTTTTGTCTTGTACAAAACTGACATTCATGAATAAGAACAATGAATTAACATAATGAAATAATTCTTTAGTTCAAAGAAAATGTTAATGTGAGGTTGCAGAATTTGTAAATGTAGATCCAAACTTGAAAGCTGTTCAAATGCTCTTTTATTTGCATGCTTTCAAGATCATCTTACCCCACAAGTGCTCTGCAAGTACCAGTTTGGTCTCGACTTCTGTTAGACCAAAAAAAAAAAAAAAANNCAAAAAAAAAAAAAAAAAAAAGGCATGTAGCATGTTACCAGTCCTTTTGTGAAATGTAGCTGCTACTTTTCCACTCACTTAGAAGGAGGTTGTGAAAGCTGTTTCCATTCCAGACTGTCAGAGCGTGGTCTATGTTTCTTTTTTAAGCTACAGGTAGGGAAGAACTTCCAACTTTTAGCACTGCCAATGTTATTGCTACTGTTTCCTAGTGCATCCATTCTATTCAGTCTCTTTCAATCCTTGTAAGAAGTTGTGTCCTATTCCTTGCTCTTTTTTTATACGGAGCACTTGCAGTGCCTAAGCAGCTGAAGCTGACTTTGCACCTACTTGAGCAGAGACCAATAGTTAAACACTGTGCTGTAGCACTCACTGTAGCAGTCTGCTATTGTGGAAACAAGGACTCAAACATAGGAGAAATCAATATTCCCACCCATCATATAAGATTATTTGCATTAAAATGAGCCAGTGTAGTATAAATGTAAGATAAGTAAACTGAGCAGAGTATGGTGGGAACAGCTTTGTACTGTTTTGATTTTGGTGGAATGGTTGCACAGTGACAGCTGCATAGTAACTGATGGAAAAACCAGCAACGAAAATTAAATCTTTCTTAAAATCACATGTACAAGCAAAGGTCAGTTCCCAGCACTGTTTGCATACTTTTTTTTGTGACCCAAACTCTACTGCATCAGTGGACATTCCCAGAATAGAGAGAAAATTTGGTTCCTGTCTTTGCATATATGAAAGTTTATGTTGGAGCATGTAGATAAGAGACACGGACCTGGAATAAAAATCTGAGTTTGGAGCATATTCTGTTCTGTGTTAGATGATCTTTTTCTCCACCTGTATAGTGAAGACAGTAAATGAGATCTACTCAGGAAAAAAAAAAAAAGCTCTCAAAAGACATTTTTCTAGGTTCTCATAGTTTAATTGAGTAAAATCCCTTTCTTTTTGCCTTAATTTGTAGTCTCAGACTGTGTATCAAATTGTGTATTTTATATGTAAATCCTTTTCCTGTTAAAATTTTTCTTGGTACTGCTGATGGTTTTGAAAATAAAAGGTAAGTAGCAATGGTGGAAGTATCAGCATATGGAGGTGCTATGTGTATTTACCATTGCCTTTGCAGAATTCAGTAATTATGAAGTGTGATTATATTGATTTAAAACTGACTCTGGTGTAATGCTGTACTATAAAACCAAGAATCAGTTTCTGCAACTGGAACAATGTTGCAAACAAGATAAAATAAATGCCTAGGCAAGGGTATCCTTCCAGCGTAATTTGAGCCCAGTCTGTGCAAGAGTTATGTCACCTCTTACTCTGTTCCACAGTGCTGGACACCAAGTAGTAAATGCTTCTCCTGAAGGTGAATGAGGCTGACAAGCAGGGTTTCAGTGGAGGGGGGTAGTGTCTGGTCAAACAGCAGCAATTGGTACTAGAAGCAGCCTCTGGTCAGCTATTGTAGGCTGTTGCTATTGTTTACTCTCCCGTCTCTTCATATCAGTCCTCTGATTCTTTAACCTGTGGCCTTACTCTACGGTATCCTTCAAGCTTCCTTCTTGCAGTCTCTTCATTTCTGTTCCCACTTCTCTCTTTTCTCTCCATTTCTGGTATTTTTATGTTAAGCTAATCCTCTTCTGGTGAAATTCTTCTCATAATTTGCAGATATAACAAATGTAGAAAAGGAAGTTTAGAATTATTTTTGCTAGTCTTCTCTGTTCTGATTTCACACACTTTCTTCTTTACATTGACACTTCATGTGTTTTGTGTTTAGATTGGTAGCAGAGGGTAGAAGTGTAGTCTCTCATAGCTTTTTTCATCTGAGCAGCTTTTGACAAAATGAGGTCTATTTTGCTTGTTTCCAGTTCACCACTAACAGAAAGAGAAAAATATTTTGCCCCATGAAGGATTATTTTGCCAAGTTCAGATTTTCTTCTTGCTTCTTATTTCTTTGTGTTCCGGGAGATGTCAACCTCTGGACAAATTCAAGTTAGGGCAAAGCTCTAGCAGGAGGAAAATCTGACAACTAGAGGTTTTTTAATGAGTAAAGAAATCTCAAAAAAAACATTTGCAGTATGTTGGATGTGTGTAAATATCTGCTGTGCTGCTCAGCATAACCTTTTTACTTCTCTAATACTGTGATTTTGTTTCAAATTCAAGCCATTTGGTCTCCTTTTCAGCACCATGACCATGGAGGAACTGTTGGCATCTCTGCAAAAGAAATGTCGAACGGAGTGTGAAGAAGCTCACCGACAGTTGGTGTGTGCTCTTAATGGCTTAGCTGGTATCCATATCATTAAAGGTAAGGCCAAAGGGCTGTAGCATATGCTTTACTCCTTTCAGTACAGGAGTAAAGAATATGCTCCATCTCTGGGTGCTGGGAGGCTAAAAGAAGTAATACTTGTGTAATTGTACTTAACCTGCTTTTGTTTTATCAGTACTGCTTTCTGGGCTTCCCTTGTGCCCCCAGCCATGCAAACTGTTATGCTGACTGTGGATTCTTTTTGCTGCCCTGCTAGACAGCTCTGTCAATGCTGATTTTGTTTGAATTATAAGGAGAAAAAAGCTTTGAATGAGAAACAAAAATAATTACATAAATCTTGAATGTCTCACAAAATAAAAATAAATTAAAATTACTCAGTTATGAATGTGTAAAAATGCCTCTTTTTCAAGTTCTTCTAAAGTTGACATGCTGTTTGAATTTTTCCAGCTCATGTCAAAGTCTTCCTTCGAAGAGAACAGGCAAACTGCCTTTTCTCTTGCTTGCCTCACAGAAAGACTATATTCAGATTCTATAATCTATAGTTATTAGGTTTGAAATACTTTGTTATGATTGCAGGATGGAGATAAGTGTTTCTGATAGAGTTAAGTGCTTAAAAAGAGTTACCTACAGATGTA
>VZTT01006441.1:8874-22077 GCA_013400855.1 Buphagus erythrorhynchus
AGCTCCTGCGTGCAGGAGCACTCCTAAGTGTGCTCCAGCTGCTAGTGGGCTTTCAGCCAGGGGGGACAGACTACAGCAGGTTTGAAGCAATGCTTTTCCTCTCTCCCTGAAGTGTACCTAGTATGGAAGTGTGCTCCTCAGCACCAAGTGTTTTGCTCTACAGATGCACTCCTGTTGCACCGTGCTGGCTGATGGTACAGATATACAAATCTGTAAGGCACTAGCAATAGGTCTCATCTTGTCTCACCAGCTTCTTGAAAGTAGCTCTGCTAGTCAGGAGCAGAGATGTAGAAGACATGAATCACCCTCTGCATTAAGTGGGTGCTCCAGATATGCTGAATCAACCTTAGGGGTCTTCTGTATTTTTTCCCACACCCCATAAAGGAAGGCTGACTTTTAGGCATCTGCTTGTATCTAGCCTACTAGACTTAAATGAAAAGAATATAATGCAAAATGGGGAAGAATATATTCTGTAAGAGAGATAAAATTATATGAGAATAATGCAAAATCAACCATAAAAATATGACTTAGAAGCTCTTATTCTCAGGACAATTATTTTAGAAGAATATGGTATAATATTAACTAACAAGTATTTTTACCAGTAATATGAAACCAGGATGTTAAAAGAAGACACTCTGTATTTGGGTGTGGAAAATAAAGATGAAAAAGAAACCCCAACATTTTTGCATAAGTGATACATGATTCATTAGGAAGTTATGATTATGGGAAAGTTTTATTTCAACTCCTAGACAGCTTGCATGTTTTGAAGGAGGGAAAAGCTGGTAGTTAGAAATAATTAATTTGAGACTGTATATGATATAATGAAGCTCTTCACTAGAAAATTGGATGTGTCACTTAACTTCAGCCTTTCAGTGTCAGTTGCCCACAGAGCTGATTGTGTACCTGCACCATGGCTGCCTGTGTGTTTTCTCACAGTAAAATAGGGAATAATTGCACAAAGGGCATCTCCAAGGTCCTTACTTGCTGTTTTTTTAAGCAGATTTTTTTGTTTCAGTTTAGATTATTTAAATAGATATTCTAAAATGCATTTTGTTTAATCTGGTTTGAACATTTTGGTAAGTAGGACTTTTGATGGACTATGGGTCAATACAATTCTGATATTAGACTTTGTCTTTTCTTGGTTAGCTTGCAAACATTTGATAATACATTAATAATTTGCATAACATTTGATAATGCATTACTTTTAACATTTTCAAAGAATCTTATTTTACATGATGTGGCATTAATGCTAGAAATGCTGAAAATAATAGATTTTTTAGTAAGACATTTGCAGAGCTTTTAAAAATAATTTTTAAGATTTTTTTTTGAGGTATCTAGCTGGTTTTGTTGTGTTACACCAGCAAAGATCAGCTTTTTTTGTTTCTCAATCATTTTAATGGGGAATTCAACCTTAGTTATAGTTTTAGGTCATCTCTGATTTTCTGATGACAGCTTGAAGACTCATTCTACTTTCCAACATTATAAGGACTTAAAGAACACATTTGCCCACCTCAAACTTTGTCAAGGTCACAGAAGGTACTTGCCATAAGATAACTCATCACAGTGGGAACTTGGAATAGCACAGAAGGGAGGAATTTGTGACTGGAGGCTGCTAATTCCAGGCCTTGAGAAGCAAGATGATGGTTAGCATATCCTGGTTAATGCATCCAAACAGAAATTCCCACTGTGGCAAAGGAAGCAAGTGGTCATACACATTATCTTCACAAATTATGGGCATGGTGTCTGCTACCACCCTGTGGGTATGCAGAACTTGGTCTGTATAAAGGTGGTACCCCAGAAGAATGACACTGAGACCTCCACCACTGAGAAGCCCAGGGTGAAGAAGGACCAGTGGGATGTCACTGGATCCATGGGTGGTGACTATCTTCTGCTTAACCTTTCTCTCTCTTCCCCTTTCCCCTGCTTTTCTATTTCTTTCTATCTCTCTACCTCACATTTGCTGTATTATTAACTTTGGCATATGGTCTTGTTTGTACCTTAATTTGATCAGAGGCATCTCTCACTGGTCAGACTGTAACAAGCATGGGTTAAGCAAACACAAAGAGAGACCTTGCAATCTTTCTTTGTGTTGTCTAGAAATCCACTGAGAAAAACCTAACTTTTTGATTCCTTGGTTACCACCTGAAGCAACAACAATGTTCTCTACTGCACTTTCACCTGCTTATGACTGTTACTGCTTGAGACATAAGCAGCTCTGCTGGGACAGTAGATTTACAGCTGGTATGTCTTTTTACTCACTAAACAGGAAAGCTGCGTAGGAGTACAATTCAGTAGATATGGTCTTTGCTCTGTTTTGCTTGGAGCACTAAATCTTGCTTCCTCTAGTTGTATTTAGTGATGTGTTTGCCAGCTGGCATGTACCATGATCAACTAATTTTTGTTTTCAACTCACTTACCTTTTTCCATCCCTCTTCAGATTAGCTAAGCTACTAAGCCTGTTAAGTTGCTGGGCTCTTAAAGCTGCTGCCCACTTCAAACTTACCTGGTCATTTTGGGTCACTGTAAATCTTATGTGACTTCTCCAGGTTTACTGAGTGCTGGTTTTGTGTTGGTGTTTATTTGTAGCTCTGGTAATCCCACTGAGTCGATCTAGAAAAGTGAACCTTCTTAGGCAGCCATGAAGATTAATCCAAATGTGCAGGCATTATTCTTCCAAAGTTGTTCATAACACTGGTTTAAATTTGCCCAGAAGAGTAAATACATCTTGCATCTATACTAGAAAAAAAAAAAGTGACACAGTAGAAGCAGAACTGGAAAGCAGACTGATTGTGGGGACTTAACAACTGCACTGGATGTTTCAGCAGGTTTTTCTTTGGTCTAGTCCTAGACTGATATATGGACTGAATGTCCCTTGAATGTCACTGGAAGGCATCAGGTGAGGTCCTGGAGAATATCTTTGAGTGGCTTGGTGTTTCATTTTTTTCCCCCCCAAAGCTTTCCTCCTTATGTGCTCTGAAATCTCTGTAAAATGTGAAGTACAGCACAGTAAGAAGGGATATACTTGGGAAATCTGCTTCAAAAATACTTTCAAATGAAACTTCCCTGTGACCTGCAAGGCTGCTAGAAGACCCAGTAATTATAGATGAAGGCATTCAAGATGTCAATGCCAAGACAAAATATTTTCTGTTTTGGATTGCACCTAAACTTGTCTTCAAGAAGACCATATTAAGAAGAGTGTCAAAGTATGTTTTGGGGTGATTTTTTTTTCTTGTTTCTCCTATTGAGTTTTCTGCTTTGTTTAGACAAGTATTTGCTGAACATTGGCATGGTGATGTGCTTTCCTATTATGCAAATGCCCTAACAGTAAAGAAACAGCCATTCTTACTGCCCACCCTCTGTGACTCTCAAGTATGAGGTATTAAAATGAGAGCAGTAGCAGTTAGATAATAATTTATAATTCTCTTGTCTTTCAAGTCTTTGATACAAACAGAATGGATTTTTTCTGAGGGTTTACTGTTGGGAGCTGCTTAGCATTGTGTAATGTGCTTAATGAAAAATAGGGAATAAAGCAACTCTCTACTCCAGGTAGGGTTCCTGCCTGTGCAGTGTGCTGTGGGTCCAAGTTCCTCCTCTAAGAGGAAGAGGTATTGCACACACATCTGAGATATTTCTGCTCTTCTGGAAAGCTGACCTTTTTGTACCTAGAAGAGAGTCTGAGTTTTGCTAGATAATATAATAGATGAAATGTATACTTGAAAATTGTACTTGGAAATTAAGTAAACAAAGATGATACATATTTATTTAATTTTAAAAAACTGCCAGGTTAATGAAATGTACTACTACTCCCCTGAATTTCTTATATTGACCTTACAGGTAAGAGGAATCCCTGTAATAGCACTGTTACTTGAAAGAAACTTGACTGATGAGACTGGACTAGTAAGACAGAAAAGAATTACCTAGTCCAAGACATGTATTTCCAATACCTTGATCCATTTAAATTTTCCCTTAATATTATTTAAAGACTGCATTTTTGAAAATATCCTCAAACTATAACTGTTCCTCTGTTAATAACAAAAAGTAAAGATATTAAAATGTATAATTTTCTATTGGAAAAGATAAAATGTTCCCACAAGGAAATAAAATGATGAGAAGACAGGAGTAGCCTGTGTAGGTTATGTGAAAGTAACACATGATAGCCTTATAAAATTGTTTGCCTTCTCTCTAGACGTTCTTTTCTATCAATTAGGAACCTGGTTAATTGACTCTTTGGGAGAGTAACTATTAATACTTTGCTATCACACGAGGGAATACTTCTGTGGTCAGCTTCTCAGGATAAGGTGATTTGGACTGGCTTTATTAATGCATGGCAACATCACAGTAATTTTACATTATTGTTGAGAGCTGCTGGAAGCCAACAGGAACGATGGTATCTGGAAACACAATAAAAGGTAAGAAAAAAGAATGTGAAGAATAAGTCTCACTTGAGGGAGTTCACATTTTGTCTGGTTTTATGGGGCTGTGAAATTATAATCTTTACTGAATATCACTTTGATTGTTACTACATCACTATTGTTGTTATCACAAAAGTTTATTTTAATGCTTTATAGAAACTGGCACTGAACTTTTCAAATTTTAAGGGCTTTTTTTGTCCTAGGCTATCAAAATGCCTCTCATAAAAACAGAACAAGAAGGGCCAGAAGAAAGGAAACAAATGAGGCTTTAGTAATGCTGAAAGTGCTTGGTATTAGAAAACTTGGATTTCAGGAAGCAGCTCCTGCAATGAACAGATTGTCTCATTTAAAGAACAGCAGATGTGTCATGGAGAACTTCTCAAACTGTTATGATTTTGCTGATTTTTTTATCATTGTTTTTGTTGTCTTTCCTTATCTTATTGCCAGATTTACTTGCATAAGAGCAAAGCATATTGTTTAAGTTTCAGTTGTTTGTATTTCCCTCAAGAAGCAGTATTACTTTGAGTAACAGTAATTGTTCCCTGTAGCAGAGCATTAGGCCACATGATAGCAGCAAGACTGATAAGAAAAATACTGCAACTCAGATTATAAGCAACCTGTGATGAATTACTGCTAGTTTTGTAACCTCAGGATCCCACTTTTGGTCAGTCTTGCTTGCAGCAGTGGTCAGTCAAACTGCCAATAAAAACCCCCACTATCTCCTTCTGTTAAATACAGTGAGATTAAGGTGAAAAATTGATTTCTTCTCTCTGAATTAGATCCCCTATATGTGTGGATATCGTGGACTGCTGGGTTAAAATGCCAGGTGCTTTTTGGAAGAGAGAAAAGATTGGGCTTTGCTGAGTAAATCAGAAAATAAGTTTCCATAAATAAAAATATAATTTTCTTCTAGCCTGGGTTTTATTCTGACTTCCAGAGAAAGAAATGAACAGAAAGGAGATGAGATTTTAAACTACCTCTGAGTTCTGTAGAAGGGGTGGATGTCACTGTGATGGGGTAGTGCCTGAAAGGAGTTTTACATGCCTCCTGTCCAAGGCCTGGATTCGATGCTCCTTGGTGTCCACAGCTTGTAGTGAATCCTGCAAGCTGGAATCATGTTTTCTTTGAGGAGGCTGTAGCTGTATCTGAGTGTGGGTTGGCAGCAGTGAGCCTCCTCCCAGCCCACTTGTGCTGCCTTGGCGCTGTGCTCGCCTTGCTCGGTGCTGAACAAGCCGGGTGCTGCTGGAGGCAGCTCGGCTGTGTGCCAGGACTGTCCCTGGGGGCTCCAGGTGCCATGTGGGTCTCATGAGATCCTGGAGCCTGAGCAGGGTACGTGGTGGGAGAGGTTTAGCAGGCAGCTCCACTCCTGAAGGCAGACATGGCCTCAGGGCACTGCAAGGTGGACCCAGCTGAAGCTACTGGGTTGTGGGAGGTGAACTCTGCTGGTTTGCATGTTTCCTTTTCAGGGTCCAGGCATCTCCAGATTTATGTCTTTTTTTCCTTTTTTGATTGGTTTACTTTTCTGATACCTCTTTGTGTTCATTCCTGTTCTTTCTTTCTGTAAGTTCTCTTCCCCTCCTAAGAAAGCACCAGGGCTCGCCTTTTTGTCCTTCTCTCTTCCTCTCTGTTTTAAAAACTTATTTAAAATTTTGTGAAGTTCACTGGCATGAGACATTTTCTTATAAACCTCAAACCTTTCTGCACAGGGAATCCATGCATCTCCTTTTCTGTGCCTGCCCCTCAGGAGTTAAGCGGTCCAGAGAACTAAATCCCGTTTGATGTCCGCTTGTTGTCAGTTCTTATTTGGTGCACAGTTTATTCAGAGGAATTTAGATGGGAAAAGGCAGTGAACAAACGGATCACAACTGTGTTTGAAGGAGAAGTTGGATTAATATAAAAGGGAATGTTTGCCAAAAGTTGCCCTTGAGGTGACGGTGGGTTTACCATTGTGTGCACTGTGATTTCGCTGTGCTGTGTTCATGATAGCATGCAGACAGCTGGGAGAGGCACTTGGGCAGCACAAAGTAGCTGTGGAAGCAATAAGCACTGGTTCATTCTGAATGCTGGCAAACTGCCTAGACTGAGATGTGGAAAAGTGTTTCCATGATGCTAGCTGTGGGCAAGCCCAGTAGTCACTAGCCAGTGTCTATAAAAAAAAGAAAAAAAGCATTTATGCTATTTCACTCCTGTAATATCCTTTGACTACCTCTGTCCCAGGGCACTTATTTATTCATACACACCAGTGCAGCTGGCAGCAATTTCAGTATCTCCATGTTCACTCTGTTTTGGAGAACTTGCTGGGAGTGTTGGGAGATCCTGGCTCATGTCACTATTCATCTGTTAAAATTTTTAACTGGATGTTTTGGTTCTTTTTCAAGAAAGTACCACAACATGATGTGCAAAGATTATTTTGAGAGTGGGTTGTCTTTCCCAGCAGTTAGTGATGCTGCTCTACTCCTGTAAATATTTCTGTTGCTAACACGATATCGGGAGCAGCAGAGATGGAGACACTTTGATGGGTGTGGGACAGTCAGAGATCGTAGACTGCTGCTAGAACTTGTTTTGTAAATGGTGCCTCGAGGGCTAGCAATTCACTTCAAAACCTGGGTGTTTTGTATAAGCTGCTTCAAAAAGTTTAATTTTTTTTTTCCTTTCAGCATTTTCCTTTGTTCAGTATATTTGAGAAATCAATCCCTTGAAAAGCTGCAGTCCTCAGCAAAGTACATATATTGCATAAACCTTCAGAAAATGTTCTCACTTTAACTCTCTCAATCTTGAGTGGTGGAAGGACCTGGCAAAGGATGGGGTATATGTTTGCCAAATTCTTTCTGAAATGGTTTTTACTCCATTGTCCTGTATTTCTGGATTTGTATTAGTGTGGGAGTAGAGTACTAGGGATATGTAAGGCAGAATTTTCTCTCTGACCTCCAGTCAATAAAGTTTTCTTACCACTTTTTTTAAAGTACTAAACCTTCTACCATTTAAATGTTTCCCCAAATTGTTATTTCACCATTAATCCGTTCTCTAATACAAACTTGATCTAAATCCTGTGCTGGTAATTGTGGACTCGGGTTCACCTCACTTCTGCGAACTCTTACACCATGGTATAATGTACTTTCCAAATGTGGCAAAGACAAAACCCCTGTGAATGCAAGCAGGTTACATGGACCTAAATTTGTACCTTAATATAACATTAGGAGTATCCTGAACAACAGATCTCATGATCTAGAGAAAGAAAAACCAAAGTATCAAGAAAATGATTTGGGAAGGGATCTTAAAGGTCACCAAGTTCTAACCCCCCCCAGCTATGGGCAAGGACATCTTACACTAGACCAGGTTGCTCAGAGCCATATGCATTCTGGCCTTGAACTCTTCCAGGGATGGGATATTCACAGTCCTAATAATATAAAAAGAAAAAGTGTATAGTCTAAAAAACTACGTAGTTTTTCCTATGGACACCAAATATTATCTAACTACCCATCTCTTAAAAATAAATGGGATTCCATGTTCACATATTTACTCTAAAAATAGAGCTGCTTTTGGATTTTTTTTTTCTTTTTAGAAAGATCTGTGGGGATAGTTAAAAGAGGTTTTTTTGCTTTCATCAGTGTTGTGTTTTACTTTTACTTTGATATAGTTTAACTGTCACTTTCTTCCTTTCCTATAAATATGGATATTTACATGAATATATATTTCACCCATTTTCAAGCAGCATTTTCACATTCTTAATGATAACAAGATGGCAAGCTGTGATATGTGTTTTCTTCTAAAGGCACAAAGAGTTTATAATGAGTCATTATTATAATTTGTGTGTGTGTCTTTGATGCTATTGTGGCTTTCCAGGCAGATGTCCCACCCGCTGCGTGTTCCTAGTTTCAGTCTAATGAACTGCTAAAGTTACTGGACACCCAACAGTAGCTCTGGCATCCCACAATGTATTAGCAATAAGTTTGCTTCAAGATGAAGAGGCTTTAAGTACAGCACACAATCAGTAGCCCACAGTGGAAGAAACAAATCAGAAAAGCACTGTTCCATAAGCATGGAATTGAAAGAGCTGCATAAGTAAAATGACAGACTATCCATTCCATTTTGGAAAGCGTGAATAGGATTTTTGATCTAGCTTAATTTCCTTCAAGCTCTTCAGCTGTGGCTAAACACTTAAAATAAAAATAGATGTGTTATGGAACACCTTGCTCATCACTGTTTATTATTTTGAAAAAGCATGGGTCCTCCTGTATCTCTACTAATATCAAAAAATGAGTGGAATCCTCATCCCCATTTCAGCACTGCAGAAGTGGGCTGATTCCCCTGGCTGCAGTGACTTTGCTTCACATTTATGGCTACAATGAAAGGAAACATCTGCAGCAGTGATTTTTAACAGCTTGCAAATAACAGAGCATGCATTTCCTGGCACGCCACTGAGCTTTAGATTTTTAATTTTTTTTGTGTAACTTAAATAAGCCTCCAGTAGATAAAATGTTAATTGAAAAGATGGATTTTACTGACCAACATCATGCATTGCTATTGTCAAATGAGACCCTCAGGCAACCTGTACCCTTTGTATTGTCTGTGAGCAATTTCACCTTTGAGCAGAATGCATCCTTGAATGATTGTGTGCACTTTAGCTAAACCCACGAAGTCTTAGAGAACTTGCCCATTTCAAGGGGTTTAAAAACAACCGAAAAAACCCAACCACAACCTGCCAACTCCCAGTTCTTTGGAAGAGAACTTTCAGACCGAGAATACACTCACATCCCAGTGAGCTGAGTTGACTGAGGAAGTTTTGGACCAAAGGCAATGCTTCAATGCTGGATATTGTCTGCCTCAACTCTTGGTGGGCACTGTCTTGCTGTACAAACAGCCACACTTGCTTCAGGGAGCCTACTTATGGAGCATTGCCCCAGTCAGCTCCATTGCCATTGCAAGGATCTCACCTTTTATTAGATAAATGACAAGGTCCTTGGGGAGCATGCAAATCTGTGCTGGGCAGAGAGAAGAGCTGGAGGAGATGATAATTATGAACAAAAAAATACAGTCCCCCCTCTTCTTCCCGATTCTTTATTTTCTTGCACTATTATCCTTTGTGGCTATCAAAAGGATGGATGAGATTGTGAGTCAGCATCCTTTGAAAAAACCTTAATGAGCTTTCAGATTACTTACTCCCTTTTTTCTGTACTTCTAACCATTTTGCAGTATAACATACAGAGCAGAAGAGGTCATTATAAGTCTCTGTTAGCAGTACACTTGTGTTTCCAGCTAAGGCTAAGGCCTTTTTTTTTTTGTTGTTGTTGTTGTTTTTGCTGTGCTTTTTGAAGTGCAAGATCATAGATAGCTATAAGAAGTGTTTTGAACACTCATTTTATAAAGAGCTGATCAAGTAGCCGGGCTGTCACTGAATGTTTTTGGAAACTACTTTGTCTTTACAGTGGTGCTTGGGGAATTACAACATGCCATTTGTTAACCACTGTTGGCTTGCAGGTTTTCCTTGTTATGAAAGTTTCTGTATGATAGAGCAAAGAGATATTATGTTACCCCCATGAGACCAGTCAAAGCCAAGGAAGAATGTATGATCAGCATCAAAATAGTTTGCTAACAAGTAGCTTAATAGTCGCACATAGCCCAAGAACAGATGCAACAAATAAATAGGTTATGAGAGCTGAAGAAGACAAACAGAAAAAAAACCCCAAACCCCTATTACCTGTCTCATAGTGCTGATTTATTTGGGACAATAATTTTGTCAGTCCTAGCTTAGGTGGCAGTCACTGGAATAAACACTTAATTTGTAATCAGGATTCTGTTTTAAAGGAAAATAAAGAATTTTTTTGAGGCTTGGACATGTATTTACTTTTCATGCCAGTGTGCTAGATGAAAGGTAAGTGGCCCCCTGGTTAATGCTGAGAGAAAATAAAAATGACAACTAAATAAATATTTGCAAAACTCACAGCAGGAAAACACATCATTCAGCTACAGAGAGTTGAATATTGTTGGGGTAACAGTTGTTTTTTGCCTGTACTGATGTATTTTGAATCCAACTTTGGTCCTGATCCATTGTATTTAATAGCATGAAGCTCCGGCCTGAACTGATGTCTCTTATTGTCAGTGGAAAGAATTCCAGGGAAGAGCCAGAAGGTTTTATATCAACCTTTCACTTTACAGAGTTCACTTCAGTGGTACCACTTAGCAGAACAAGCTCTCAGTTCATGTCTGCAGGTACCCCAGACTAAATCAGTCTGTTCTCTTTGTTTCAGCAGACACAGAGCCTGAACAGGACTTCCCACCAAGTGATGAAGTATCAGCTGTTCGAGCTTCCAGTTTTCAAGTGAGTAATTCCTTCTGACCTTTTTCATCCAAAGATCAGCTGTAAAGCAGCTCAAAGTGCAGTCAGTACTTTCATAGCATTATGAAGGCTGGAGATACTAAATAGATTCCTGTGGATCACGGATTAGGGATTTTGTTGTATCTGTCTTTATGGCTAGTTTGCCCAGGGTCCCACGGCTTTCACTGTGGATGCAACTTTTGTGCAGTGTCCTAAACAAAATTGTCGGGGATGGAAAAATAGCCAACTTCTTTTGAAATTAATTTTTACTACTGAAGTGCTGACAGTACTAATGTCAAGTTACAGCATCATTTACTAGCCATGACTGAGTAGTATCCAACACATTCAAACAGTAATGTATTTTGCCTTCCTCTCCTCAATGAAGCTTGACAATTCCTGTGAACTGGTATAATAATATTTTTATTCTGTCATTAATATTTGATAATATAAGTGAGAAAGGAACAGTTTATGGTCTGCCCATTATTTCTCCAAAGCTTATACTGGAGTCTTTAAATTGTTCACCTGAGACAGAAGAGTTTGTGCTCTCAGACTTACCATACTAAATAGATGAAGAACATTATTGAACACATTTGGCTTGTCCTTCTTCCAGGGTGAGTGAAATTCAAAAGCTCCACTGGTCTGGTAAATCTTGTAAACAGAAATCCCTCGGGATAAATAATCAGACCTCAGTGGTGTCTTGATGGCAAAAAAAGATTTTTTCCAAGGCTCCCTCTTTGTTTAGCAGTGTCCCAGCTTTCCCAAGTCTGATGGCCATCAGAGAGCTATTTAGCAAAGCAGGGTTTGGAGGCATTCTTGCACCACTGGTATGGCCNGTAAACTTGCAAGGCATCTTGCCACTCTGTCTTCTACTTGGGTTTTTTTGTTATTGTAGGTTTTTGTTTTGTTCCAGAAACTTTCAAAGAAGAGTGAAAACAGGACTGTAACTAGCTTCTCTAAACAATTCTTACACTGTATTAGAACCAGTCCTACTCTCTGTGCTGAATTTTAGACTAATACTTGTATAATGTGATCATCTACAACAGCTATGATTCTGTATTTATTTCTATAATGTACCTTATTCTGCTGTGGTATTAATCAATAGGAGAAAGAAACTGGAGGAGTTTTGTAAATATTTGAAAATTGCACAGAAAAAAATATTAAAGGGCTGGACTGTGATAAGGTCTTTGAGTTCACTAGCTCTGAGCCAGCTTGCTTACCTGCAAATATTTTTGGGGGAACAAAACTCTTCCATTTCTTAACTTTCTCTTTCCACAGAGATCACAAATCAGGTCTTAATTCTTCCAATCCTTATGGGTTAGGTATAGCTTTTTTATTCTGCTTGCAGTGTTGTCTTGAATCTTCAAGTAAATGCAAGACAGTTTTTTGTCTGTGGTGTGGACGTGCTCTTACAGGGATCTATCTGCCTGACCCAGGATGCTGATGTGCTCTCCCACTTGGCAGAACTTTTGGCACTGCTATGATCATGTCAGTTCACTGTAAGGAATAGACATTATTCTATTTTTGTACTTCAAGTTTATTTGCTTTGGGTTTAGAAAAAGAAAATAGTAATTATTGTTCATACAGGTTAAAATATAAAGGGGTTAGGTAGGTATGGAAAAAACCTTTTTCTAAATAGAAAATATGCATCCACATATTGATTGTTTCTAGGTATGTTACAGAAAGGATGGCTCTGCAATTTCCCCAAAGATCTTATAAATGAACAAAATTCCAAAAATAAGAAAATAAAACCCAAAGAACTAAATTCCCAGCAGAAATCAGTAAAACACATTATTCTGAGATAGATTTTTTTCCCCAGCTTTTGAAAAAATTCTGCACATATATAAGTATGTAAGTTTTATAAAATTTCAGCATCCTTTCAATTTGACTTAGGGTCAAAAATAAATACTAAACAGAATGCTTCATGCAAATTTCTCTATGGCCTTTGATCAGCTGGGTTATATTCGTTTCCTCATAACTCAGGAAGTGCTTTACAGTAAAACTTTCCAGGGGCTTTTCCAAAGGAGATGATACTGATAGCACTCTCTTTAGCCTTTCCCCTCATATCTGCTCAGAGGTAAACAGTGAAGGCTCCAAGATGCCCAAAGAGCATCAGTGTCCTGCTGGACCACATGTTTTGATAAGTAATCACAGTACTGTTTGCACTTCAATTAGATTAACAGCTGAACTTGCAAATCAAGTCTCTGGAGGGCATTTTTTTTGATAACTAACTAATTGGCAGTTGTCTGAAGTAGACTGCTTGATATTGGTCAATGGTAAATTGTGATCATGTTAATTTAATTGCAGTTCTGCCAATGATATAATTAACGCTGCTATCAAAGCAGTCAATCAGTTCATTGAAAAAAAAAAGCACTATGATATTAAGTTCCCAGTTGTCACGACACAGAATGTGATTCTGAATAGTAATAATGTTGGCTCTGTTCACTGTGAGCAAAAGCCACTGTTTTCAATGGAAAT
>VZTT01006443.1:5388-26951 GCA_013400855.1 Buphagus erythrorhynchus
ATGATAGGAGACATGATTTAAAATTGCTGAGTCTTAGCATGGGTTGGGAAGGTAATTATATTTGGTAATTTATAATTTATTGAGATTTGCCATTTAGTGGAAAGAATACATGAAGTGATTTGCTGTAACAGAATGGATATATTTACTANATACAGAAATACTGTTTATCTGTGTCATAAATATATGCTTTTTAGTTTGAGCTGAAGAAAATAATTAGGGACTCACACTTTGCTACTTCACACCTCTGTTCTGATGTGTCCTTTTTCAAGTTGCTGACTGTGCTTTTCTACATGATCTTGAATATCTTGTGACTGAGGGATAAAAAAATCTAGTAGAATTAAGATCCATTTCCATGCTTCTCTTGAGGACAGTATGAATTAATTTATATGTTTGTCACAGTGATGTGGAAATAAAAGGCCAAATTCTTCTGCGCTATAACATCAAAGCAAAACGTTTCTAGAGCAGAATCATCAGTTTAGTGGTATCTAATGCCATAACACAGTTACCTCTTCCTCTCCAATTATTTCTTTACTTACCTTGTATTTCGAAGAAAAGATTGGCAATACCTAGGGTAATCCTACAAGTTTACTGGCACAAGAAATAAGACTAAAGACTAATAAGAATAAGACTAAAGACTTGCATTTGCTTGAATTATCTTTCTGTTCAAAGTTACTCAGGAATGTCTGTCTCTGCAGGTCTGAAACCTTCTTAGGGTTCTATTTGCAAAATTTCAATTTTCAGGACTTCATACATGTCTCTATCAGTTTTGGAGGGTACCCTGTAAAATGCTCCACTAAGAAAACATCAGTACTTCTGTGTTTGCTTTGTACTCAGGTTCTGGGAAGACATCTTGGGAAAGCATTTATCTTATGAGAGATTTTTCTTTTTGAACCCTAAGGTGTTTGTTACCTTATCCTGGTGTTAGTTTTCTCTGAGATACTTGTCCCTATTATTTGACATTGCTGCATAAGGGGGGATATCTTACAAAAGTCGAACACAGCAATAGTCCTCAGCAGATTTATTGTGCATTGGATTATCTACCTTTTTTTTTTTAAAGGAAAGCTTTTCTGCTGGATCTTAGAGAAATTGCAAGGCTTTAAAAGCTAAACTAACATCACATTTGGAGACAAAGAACTATGATTTCATTCTGGTTCATTTCAAATGGATTAGAAAATACTGTCCAAATTGGGCACCATGCCAAGATTGCCATTAACTTTTCCCATAAAATATGATTAAGGACCTTAACAAGCATTTAGTAATTAAGTGAAGTGCTTTGGTAATTTATATGCTGTCCACAGGTTGTCGTGTTCTGTAAAATACTGAAGACAGTTTTTATGAAAAGCAATAAAAATAAAGCATTTGAGATACATCTGGGAGTGTTATCTGATGGGGAAGGAATAGTTTCACTTGTAACAGGATATTTTGATATTTAAAATGAATGTTGTGTATAGTTGATTTTTTTGTTTGGGTTTTTTTAAGTTAATGAATAATTGCCTGAATTGATTATAACCATATATCCCATTCTAGTGTCCATGTTGCAAAGAGATATACCCTGGGTTAATTATTTTCCATCTACTCCATTAATTAGTGTACTGTTCCATATTTAGTTTCTGTTTTCATTTAATGCATATGAATTTGCTGGAATAACATTGAGTCCAAAGAGATGGGATTGCTGAACAGTCTCTGAATGAAGCATGTTTTCCTATTGTATGGCAGGAAAAAGTAAGGGTTTTCAGTCTGATAATGTTCAGTGGAGAGCAGGGTGAGGCTTTGTTTTGTAGCTTTGCTAACAAAGAGAAAAGGTTGGTCTGTTGCTTCTGAGGTAGCTTTTATGTGCTGTGGCCATTCAAAGTGATTTATGAGTAATTTTCTCCACAAACCTCTTTTCCTTTCAACAGTGCCCAGCTTCCTTTGATACAGAGTGCATTGTGGATCATGCAGCAGGCTTAATGGAATAACAGAACTAGATTAGCTTTGCTGTGCTTTCCGAGGGAATTAATTCAAACCTCAAATTTGGGAGAAGTTGTTTTTCAAAACTACAAACTACAAACAAATAAAATGTGGACGGATTTTTTTATCAACTCAATTATTCCATATTATTGAAGAGTAACAGGTGTTCAGAGCTGCAGGCTGCACCCCTGCCCAGCAAGTGTGCAACAATGTAGCTTCTCTCCCAGATGAAATAATTAAATTGGAGGGCAAATTTTAACCTTGTGTGCTGCATGAATCCATGCTTTAATGACTGGGGGATCCAGCTGATCTTCTTGTTTGAGGGTTAGGATGCAAGGAGACAATTTTTTTTTTTTTTCATATTATAGAGGAACTGATTTTTGGCTGCCAAACTCCTTAGTTCCAGCCTGGGTTGTGGCTTATTTGTGACCTTTAGTCAGGTCTGTGCCTTAAATACACACAGTGGAGCTAGATCACAGTGATACATTGATTTGTCATTGGAGAATCTCTCTTTTTTTTTCCTCTGTGTTCCTCAGCTCAGTTGAATTTCTCTTGTTCTGTTTCATTTAAATGTTGCCCAGAGTTTCTGCATTCTGTTGCCTGGTTCTCCCTGGTAGGTAGAGAGGCCTCCCAAATATTTCTATTTTCAGCTGCCACAGGAGATTTTAGGAGCTTTACAACCAGCAGAAGGAGTTTTGTGATCAGACGAATGTGGAATGGTTTGGGTTAGACAAGCTTTAAAGATCATCTGGTCCAACTTTACTGCTGTGGCAGGGACAGACTTGTGTTGCTGTAGAGCCAATAAAACCTGTGATCTTATCACAAAGATACGTTCAATATTTACTGTATCTATGAGATGTTTAATGATAGCTCCTCCGTGGTGAGCAATTAAGTTGCTTATAAGTTGGAAAGTTAAAACAAAAACTCCTCCAGGGTTCCTGGATTGAAGAAGACGTGTATAATGCATTTTCGTCCCCTGTAGGGTTTGTTTTTTGTTTGGTTTTATATTATGAACATGTATATGTTTCCTCTGTCAGTACTGTGTTTCATGTGTTTCATGTGTTTGCTTTTATGTTACTGCACTTACATACAGCAAATGTTAAAAAAGCTTGTAGAATGTGAAGCTCAGGTACTGTTTATATGCCAGTTTTCCCAAAGTCATTTAAAATTACAGTTGCCACAGAACTTTTCATGGGTAGCTTTGTTGAAAATCACTTTCAGATCCTGATTTTTTCTGATAACTAGATGTTAAAGTTCTGCACTGTACTGTCAAAGGGCAGAGGGACAGTTTTTGTCTCCAGAACAAAAAAAAAAAATGTTCCTTGTTACTTGAAAAGGAGTGATAGTGCCTGTTTATTATTGTATTACTCCTTGACCCTCTTGTACCATAAGGTAAAAAACCCTCCAACCTTAGGATGGTGTCTAAGAATAGTCCTCTGTAGATATTTTGCTCAGGACTTGAAACAATTAGTTTTTACCTTACTCTGTTTGTTCTTTCAGGGCATTCTACCTGGACAAGTCAAACTTGCCTCCAAATTCAACATCTAAAGCAGCTTATATTGATAAGGTAAATAAAAATGTTAATTGCCTAATTTAACTCTGTATGTTACACACTGTGTTACTGAGACTTTCTTTATTCCATCAAAAATTGAATTGTTTAAAGCTGAATGGAGAGGGGCAGGGAAAGGAGGAGCTCTCTTGCAGCTTTTTGTCCCACCTGTGTTTTTTGGGGTAGGTGGTGCCATGTGGTTCTGGATTAACAGGTGTGGCAGGAGTATATCTGTGTTTGAGAAGAGGAATCATTACTTTCCTTCTTCACTGTGCTTTCCGAGCAATTCAACTGCCCTAGGAGCATGTGGGGTAGGATGGGGAGGACAGGTGCAGACAGAAATTCTTTGTTCTGAAAGCTGGAAGTGCTTTTCCAAATTAAATGCTCCTTCAGCATCCTGCTCAGAAGACTTTCTTCTGATTCTTGTCATTTAGGCTTTCTTCAAATGATTTCATATGTCTTTAAACCTCTGTGGCTGAGAGATCCCAGGGGCTATAAAAATTCATTTAATGCTCTCTTCTCTGGTTGGAGAGTTAATTCCTGTATGGCACCCCAGTAGAGGGAATAAAGAAATTCCTGGGGTCTTGCCTACAAAAGTGACTGAGCTACTGTGACTTGAGAAATAACAGTGCTCATCAGCTGAGCCCTATGGCAGACTAAAATTTTATGTCAGTATCATCCAACACTAGTGTTAACAGCCTGGTAGTTCCTGTTCCTTGGATCCATGCAGGACTGCACATGAGGGAAGAAGGACAATTGCCACTCCTTCCCTGGGGAGTCAGCATCTTGCCTAGCGGTCACAGGTGTAGCAGGGGTTGTGTAGCTGTGAGGGAAGTGCTTGTTACCCCCAAACCTGTTCCCTGGCTATTTCAGCAAAAAGCTCAAGGGCAAGAGAAATGCATCTCATAATCCACATCTGACCAAGGGATGCTGGGTTAAGTTAATGCATTTATTTCACAACCGGAGCGAGCCAAGAGTGAGTGCGTGATCCATTTTTGGCTGTGTCTTTCTCTTTATTGTCCATAGCTCTGCATTAGTAGATAACACCAGCTAAAATCAATTTAGACAGATGCAAGTTAAACCAGTACAACCTAAACCAAGTTAACTCTGTTTGTACCCAGGTTTAAATATGCTGTTTGTTATAGCTGATTCTCTTGACATCTATGCTTTTCAATGCAGTAACTTATCACAGGACCAAGTGAGGCTGCCATTTCTCTAATTAGTTAAAACTGTCCTTAGGGAATTTAATCTGTCCCTTGAAAGATTAATTCTTTGAGTAGCATGTGGGTTTGTTGGAATCTTTAAGTGTTTCTGGAATAAAGAGAAGTGGGAATTTGGAATTAGGTGGTCTGAAAATTTGTGTTGTGAACATCTCATTTACACAAAGCACCATGAGATACTGGTTTTCATTGCTAGATCACTTTTGAAGGCTCCTCTTCTGACACAAACTTTGCACTTGAAAGCTGCCTTCTTTGCTTCATTCTTAGTACGGTAATGCTGGGATTATGTTAAGTCTTGCAACAAAGTTAACTGTTCTTGCTTGCATGGTTTTGCCACATCTGTTAATTTTTATTTTTGATGGTGCTAGACAAGATTAGGAACTAGACATTTGATAAATAAAGGACTGTTGTCATAAATGTAAGCTGATTTTCTCAGCAAGTCAATTAACAAGTCTTGGTATCTATATGTGTACGGTTGTAGGTTGCCTCTTTATGGCTTCCTTTCTTTTCCCAGTCCATTAATGGATACAGCACTCATGGGTTAATCGAGTCTATTGAAGTGAAAAACACTCCATAGGCAAGACTGGGTATGAAACAGTCAGTGATGGGAAGAACTGAAAAGCTTCAGAAAGCTGTCATATGTTGTGTAACAGAAGACTCTGTGTTTTGTATTTATGTCATGGAATCATGGAATTTGGCTTTCTCAGCCAGACCTGGTGCTCTACCTGCATCTCAGACGACCTACTGTGTTAGACTATTTTATGTGCTCTCAGGAGCAAATGTTCCCAGCTCTCTCTCTTCCTCTCTTGCAGCTGATGAGGCCCCTCAATTGCTTGGATGAGCTTTACCGGCTCATAGGGTCCTTCATCCGATCCAAGCGCACGGCTGCCTGCGCCTACACCGCGTGCAGCGCTTCCGGGGTCGGACTGCTCTCCGTGTCATCTGAACTCTGCAGCAGGCTGGGGGCTTGTCACATCATCATGTGCAACAGCGGAGTTCACCGGTATGACCATTCTCTTTTACCTCCTTTTGTTGCAGTTGGTCACTCAGTCATTGCAGGTTGGAGACTGCTGCTCTTTTAGAGATGGGTCTTACACTAAATGTCTAATATCTTACATGAAATAGCGAGTGCATTTGAAAGATTTGTGGTGAAATTCTAGAATTGTGTTTGCAGTGGTTGACAGAAATGGACAGTACAAGTGTTTTGGTTTGTGCAGTTGTAATGAGATCGTTCCTCATGAAGTCAGTAAAGGGCAGAAATCTTAATTGCTAAAGTAGAAAGAGAAATGTTACCTAGATTAATAATACGTATGATATTGAACTCTAATAAGGCAAGAAATGCTGAAATTTGTGTTTGCATTGTGTGGCACAGGGAATAATAGTAGAGATTGATTCAAGGAAAAAATGAAACCTAAGACATATGCTTTTTGCAGGTACACCTTATGATAATGAGAGGTTCAGCCTGAAGGACAGTCGATGTGTTTAACACAATACCAAAAAGATAGACTGACCTATAGTCAGCTGAATGTTGTCATCAACCTAAGAGATTTTAATAGAAAAATATATATGTGACAATAGCATCACAGAGCACTCTAGTACTAAAATAATTTTTGTCACAGGCAGCAATATATTTATGCTCCAGATGGGCAGATTACAACTTTTTGGGACAGTGTACCAAAAAAGCAAAGGCTAAAATAGGAGAGGGGGAAAAACCCCCAAAAATAAAAGAATTAGCATAACAAATAATCTGATACTAGAAATATGCTCTTTTCATAAGAATTCCAAACTGTAGATTGCAGTAGCAGTATGTTAAATATGCTGCCTAGTTTCTTATCTATGCAAGTACTTATTTTAGCAGAGTTGGCTGCCAGTACCTTGTGTTAGAATGAGCTTTACTTTCTCCTCATTTTAAGTAATATCTTTTCTTCCAAAGAGTTTTGAGGAGGGGAGAAGAAAAAAAGGCAATTGCAACATAAGCTGCAATGCAGATTATCAGGCATGAAAAAAAGGAAAAGCTCCATATACAGCCAAAAAATTAAGTTGTATAAAGACAGTGTTGGCTGTTTGAGAGTTGGTGTATTGCTCTCTGTCAATGATACAAGTGTACATAACTTGCTGTATACTGTACTTAATTTTAGGGAATAGCAGAAAAAAGCTTTGTTATGTAACACTAGTCACTATATCAAATGACAATGCAAATACTATAGAGCATGGGCTGTCATGACATTGTTCTTTCAGAAGACCATGAGGCTATGCAGCTTTTCTCTTTGTCTTGCTTTCAGTTTCATGTCTTTTGTGATCAGAAAAGACTTCAGGCATAATTCTGATGGGGTTTTTTTAAGATGGAAAGAACTGCCTCCTGATTTGATCAGCATTTCATGAATTTGTCAGTACATTTGTGCCAAAAATTCTGATAGTTTAAGACTAAAGTCAGAACCGCCCAAATAAACTATTACCCTGTAGTGTACAGGTCACAAATTATTCAGAATTTGGTGACTGAGTAAGATGTGGTTTGCTTAAATCGGAACATGAGCTCTTCTAAGGTGGAAAGTAATTGGTCATCAAATTTCTGCTCAAAAATAGGGCTAACTCAAAGGTAAAGACTCCTAAAATGTCTATATAAGTGCATTTAAAAACCTCAAAATTTAGAAAACCAACATATTGGTTTTAAAGACTTTATTCTGAGGATGGGAATGGGATTTAAAAGTGTTATGTGTGGGTTTCTGTCTAGATGTTAAAGGATTCATCATCATCTATTTACATAAAGTAAAGTTGCAAGATGCTTTTCCCTAAAGCATGACTAGTTCTACTTTACAGTGAGTCCATTTGAGTTTTTGTACAAGATACTGCTATTTCATTTGTGCATTAATACTGCCTTTGTGGTTACCATCTGTTCAGAGAAAGAAACATCAGCTCTTGGCATTATCACAGATATTTCAAGACAGGCCCTCCAGGAAAAACGAATGGGCTAGTTGAGAATTTGTATAAGCAGGGGTTTGTACCCAGAAGTTCAGAAGAAAACTCATGTGTTCAGAGACAAGAAGGGCTTCATTCACTCTTCTAAGGGAAATAAGTCCCTTTAAGTGGTTCAAGCTAAGAAAGTTTTTTAATAACAATTGCCTGAAATGACTATTCCACATGCAAACTGGATGGATGAAGGAGTTTTTCTTTAGCATTTGGAGTCATATAAAGTCAATTCACATACTGTTTCCTCTTTCTGGTCTCCCTAGGCCACATCTGTACAGTCCAGTACTAGGTGGGCTTTCGTTTTTGACATTCTGAAATTGCCTTTGCCCAGATAGAAAGCTTGATTTGTTTACAGCTAGTAAGTTTGCTCAATGAATTTTGTGCTCAGCATTTCTAGTGCTAAATTCTGCAGTGTTTTTGTGAACCAATTCTTCTTACTGCTCTCAGAGTGAAACAGTCTTGCAGCAACATGAAATCCTGTGAGGAGGACAGAAGAGGAAAGAGTGAGATGCTGGATGTGATCAAGTCCCATAGACATAGAGGATTTTCCTTTATGCCTGCAATCTTGAAAGCTAAATTCTTCTGTTTGTTGGCACAGCGTTTCATCAGGGCAGATAATGTTGCAAAATAGTGCTCCTTAGCTTGTTAACTAGTTCTTCAGAGTTCAAGCTACTGATTTTCAGTGAGAGGGGATATTTATCTCTGGTTGTATTCAGCAGTGTATCTGGCTTTTGTGTTGTTAGAAATGAAATACTGTGAAGTCCATGATTGCGATCAGTTGCAGAACTTCACATTTTGTAGGCCCAGATCAATGACTCATGACTGTTTTTTAACACTGGGCCACGGATATTAAATGAGTTGAAAACTGGTACTATCTACAGATGCTACTAGATAAAGAGATGGGGAAAAGATGTGAATTTTTCTTGCACATTTATTTTGAAAATCTCATTTTCAGTCTTGCCAGCTTAAAAATGAAGCTCAACTTGGAGCAAGGCTCCCCCATACTTTTTTTTTTTTTAAAAGCCCTCACTTTAACAATTTCTGTGATTGATCTTTAAGGGAGTGAATATCTGAGAGTCTCTGGAAGAGTACAGGGTGCTCTACTCATCAGCGTCTTTCTTTTGTTCGTGGGGAGTGGGAGCTGAGCAAGGCATTAATCTGTCAAAGTTTAAATATGTTAAATAGAATTTTAAATATATATATATACACACACATATATATAGATAGATATAGACACAGATATATAAAGATATATATATATAATGTATTCATCTCCTACTGAACTGACTGGGGAGCCCTTTCTGTGTTCTCTCAATTTAGGGGTCATGGATTGACAAGGGGGAAGGGGGAGGTTCTGCCACTGCTCTTGCTAACCAGAAGCAAGTCCCAGCTAGCTTGTGAGGGAGGTGCTGGGTGACAGTCCAATGCAGAAGAGGCCAAGAACTATGAAACAGCAGCTTTGTCTGCTTTGACAGTGATTGCTGATCTCTGGATCAGCAGTGTCTTGGTTTCTGACTTCTCTGTGATCCATATTAAATTGCTTTTTACACTGCACTAGGCTAAAACAGCTTGACAGAGTTCATACTTTCATCCCTATATCCAAGATAATGCTAGGAATTTTGAATTGCTGGTGATTGCTTTTCTTTGATTTTTATTATGACAGTATGTTTACCAATTTACATTACAGCCTGCAATCCTATATCTATTTCAGACAGCAGTTCTTTTCAAATACATTTTGAGCACCAGAAAACCAAGGATGGGGGAAAATAAGTCCCTTTAACCTTCACTGTCCTAAATGATGTGAGTGCTACAAACCTACTCTTGTATCATAAGAGGACATGCCTTGCTGATCAACAAGAGGAACAGAACTGTAAATTAGTTCAAGAAATCAATAGTTTGCATTTTTATTTTACCTCTTCTAATAATTCATAATTATATTTCTGCCAGCCAGCTGTCACCCTGTAAACAACGTTCTGCTTTCTTTGCTTGTGTTCATTCTGTTTGAAGTTGCTATCAGTCTGTACAAATGCAGGTGATGAAAGGCACTTTTAAATTTTATTGAATCACGATTCTAGCTCCTGCTTCAGGGAGGAGAGCAAGACTGCACTGCACAGACATGTCCTAGCCTCCTTCCGTGCCAAAATGAAATTAGGTGCAGCAGCTGCAGATGTCTGTTCAGGGACCATAGGCCTTGCAGGCTCAAAGGAATCATTTAAAGCATCCAGATGAAAAAATCCCAAGTTTATTTAAATTTTTGCATTTCCTGAAGGATAAAGGGAAAAATCTTCTATAATCTTGATGAAACCCAGAAAAATCACAGTCTTATTTTCTTTTCTGAATTTTAATTTCCCCCAAAGAAATTCTCTCTGTAGTGTTACCATCCTTCAAGCAGTGGGGTTCTGGCTGGCAGACACTTGGCTGAAGGATGAGGCAGGTTTTGCCAAGTGTTGATTATGCTGTCTCCTGTAGCTGGCAGCAGTAATGCAATCCAGCTAAACCTCCTTCATCTTCCACATTGCAAAGCAGAGTAGCACCATAAGCTGTCCATCATGGCCAGCTGCCTTTCTGTGTAATCAAATGAAACAAGGTGAAAAACAGGTACTCTGAATTTGTATTTTTGACATTCTATCATAAGAATTCTTCCTTTTAAATTCAGAATTTTCCCTGTAAGAATTTAGTTGTGAGCTCAACGAGTGCATGCTACAAAGAAAATCCTTGGAGTTTTGCAGCTGTATTTAGGCTATCAACTCCCCAGTAAGAAAGCTTTCGGGGATCGATGGGACTACTTTCAGGAGATAGGTTAGCACAGATTTAAAAACTAATCCATACCCTTCTCCAGCCATCTGGTCTCAGCTGGGCTTTTAGTCCTGCTACTTTCCCATTTAGACAAGACTCTCTTCTATCTTTTAAATGGTATGTTATGTCTGTTATGTCTGTCTACAATTAGTGTATTTTTATGATACCATACCCACTGAGGCATAAACAAACTTCTCTTTGCGTACATTAACTTACGATAATAGAGTATTATATTCTGTGCTGGTTACTACCTAAAACCAGCTAAATAATTTTGAAATACGTGAGAATTTGTCTTAAAATAAAATAAGCAAGACATTTAGCACAAATGGTGCTATACTGTTCCTGCAGTAGTAATTGTTTTATTTTTCTCTATATTTGTCTTTCATAGGCAATCTGGTACATTTTTGCTTTGTCACCTCTAGTATATTTAATATATATACTGGATGAATTATAGTCTTACTGTTCTCTTGCATGTTTTAAATTCTGAGACACTATTTTGTTTAAAAAGCAATCTGAAAATACAGAGAAGTGCATTAAATGCAATGGAGCAGAAAAGATAGATCTAAGTAGTTACTAGTATGGATTTCAAGGTGTACTTTTTTTCTATTTGGTCTTCTTTTAACATTATGGATATTTAGCAGCAGGGTTGACACACAGTGCTATTACTGTGCTCTGTAGAATCATCCTTTCATGCTTCAGTTCCTGCACAATTGCCTTATCTGCAGTCCAGGTCTTTGAAATTTTGTTTTTCATGCAAAAACTTCTACTTTACAATATAAAGAAAACAGAACCTCTCAAAGAATCTGAAATTAAAAAGTTAACCAGATCTGCTTTAATTTTTGGCCTAAAGAGAGGTAAGTGAATAGCTTGGATTATTACAAGACAAGAAGTAAATTGCAATTTTTTGAGATTTACTTGCCAGCTTACAGAGGAAGAAGCCTTTAATGGAAAGTCTTTCTGCACAGAATGAGAGATAATGGTCAAAGCTGGTGTTTCAGATGCCTTTAAATTGTGTTTGTTTATTTTTGCAAGTATGATGGAAAATGAGTAAATAAAATGCATGGAATATTTCAAATTTTTGGAAATGCTATTCTCTCATCAAGCAAAGAATATTTAATAGTGAAATTGCTTCCTTGCAACATTTCCAGCTGGCTAGAGGTGTTAAGATCTTACAGGAAAAAAATGATTGTGAAAAGATGCTCCCTGCAGTTTTTTAACACTGACAGATTATGTAGGGTGAAAAGAATTGCCTTTTTTTTTTTACGTAGTTTTTCTTTGAAAATGTCTCTGTTTTAAAGAGGTAGAATAGTTAAATTTATTTCTGGAAATAGATTGGATGACAATAATGTTTCAATCTACAGAAAAAAAATAACATTACCTCCTTTGTGTTTCATACTTCATTATTAAAAATCACTAATATTGAACCAAATACCCCTGTTGAAAATATGTTTGTAACCTACAAAAGAATTCATTTACCAAAGGTAAATCTGGTATATGACTAGTAGACACTTACCTCCCAAGAC
Source organism: Buphagus erythrorhynchus (assembly GCA_013400855.1). Classification (NCBI taxonomy): domain Eukaryota; kingdom Metazoa; phylum Chordata; class Aves; order Passeriformes; family Sturnidae; genus Buphagus; species Buphagus erythrorhynchus. The sequence goes on from VZTT01006443.1 coordinate 17,394, forward strand.
GGATTCTCTGGCTTTATGAGTTCATGCCATCTACTTCATTAAGTCAGAAATGTGTTGGTAGTTTGTGTCTGAAAATATCTGGTAGAGCTGGGTTTGATTATCCTTTTGTAGGATGGTGGATATACGTCTGATAAGGGAGTTGGGATACCTTTATTCTGAGGTTAGCACAACTGTGTAACCACAGGGGTGCCTTTTGTGAATGAAACCACTGCATGCTGATGCTTAATGGATAAAAGGCAGAAAATCCCTTTAACACGGGCTGCACATGCCCATTCTGTGTGGTGATGGTGTATGTTCCACACACAGTTACTTTTGAAGTGTTGTTTTTGATTCAAATAAATACACTTCATATGCACAATAATGGCTTTCTATATGTTGGATTGGCCTTCATTGTATGGGTTCCATCTCACAGTGATTTTTAAAGTAGTGACCTTTCTACACTGGCAACATCTCAGCTTCACAAAGATTCATAAAGGGACTAAAACAAAGTCCTGAACTCCAGCAGTTTATTGTAATTGTGAAATACAGTAGTTTGGTGTATGAACTTCATGCTCATTTTCTCTCTAATACTTTATGGCTGGCCAGATTTACCTCTGTTGAAAAGCAATGATGTTCAGCAAAGTTTCAGTATATGGGCACAGAAGATGCAAGCTTCAGGTTTGCTTGCATGGAGACATATTCCCACAATGAGAACATCCTAGAGCTTGTGGAAGAATCCTGAATTAGGCCTGCCTACAGTTTGTACACCTATTTTTTATAGTCCTGAACAACATTTGTCTTCCTTTTTAGCTTTATTGTGTCTATTTTCTTCTTCAGGTTGTCCATCAGAATCAATGGATATTACCCAGCCATCGCTAGCAATTATAGACAAATGCCTCAAAAAATTTTTACCCCGAAGTGATTTACTTTATGTTAAAGTTTTTAATTGCTGTATGCACTGACTTAAATAATATTCCTTCCAAACATAGTAATTTAAATGACAGCAGAAAAAAAAAAGAATACTTGTAGTGTAGTTGGTCTAAAAAGTGGTGAAATGTAGGAATGATTAGCTTATGATGTTCAGGAAGAAAAGTAATTAAAATAATAATGGCATTAAATTACATGTTGAGTAGAAGTTTTAAATTTTAATTAGACTAAGCATACATGCAACCTTTTCATATTTTTTTCCTATTCCCATAGAACATAATTAATTTTGACGTCTCTGACTGTGGTAACTACTAAACCAATTTGTTTCACCTCATCTTTTGTACTCAGGGCATTTTTCTAAGGGATGTTTTGGTGCATTTTCAGATGTAGAATGGCTGAAAGCCTAATTGAAATCTGAGAATGAGTTGGATGATTTAGATCCTTTTTAGTCTGGTAACCTAGATAATACACTTTGCTGCATGGCACCTCTGTAGGTAGTGAACACAAATTATTTTTCCTTTCAAGTGACATTAGACAAGCTGATGTGAAATAATCAATTTCTCAGAAAATTTCAGTCTGTATTCATATTTTACAACTCCGTTTTTCAAGATAGATGTGCATCTGTCCAGCCGATTTGCGACCCTTTAGTGAAAAATCACATCCAGTCAGAAACAAATGGACTATTGGTGATAGAAAATCATTTAACCTTACTTTTTCAGGCATGATCAGAATGGTTTGATCCAGAAGTTGTTTGAAAGTTTGTATTTAATCTTCACATCAATACTGTCATGACTGATGGGAGACTGGGGATAGCAGGCAGGAGCTGGGAGCAGCTGCAGCCCCTTCTGTTTCTTGGAAACCAAATGGATGAAAGGAGGAATTCTCAGCCCTGTTGTCCTGGGAAATCCAAATGTCTCTGCCTTGCTGTTGTAATCTGTCAAGCCAGGGAATTTGTCATTCTAACTGACATAAATTCTGAGGTGATAAATTTGGGTCTTTTGTTTTTCTTGCATTAAAAAAAAAGAAGTGAGAGGAAAAGAGCGGGAGTCAGAACAGATTTTGATTTGTTTACACTGTAAAATCTATGGATTTGGGCTTTATGCTTCCCATAACAGAATGTTATGAGGGTTTTTCCCCAAATGTTTTCCTTGTTTGGCTTGTCTGGGCTGATTGCATCCAAATGACCAGGCTACTCTCAGAGGCCAGAACTGCTTCCCGATTGCTTTGTAAACTTTAATACCATCTGTTTATCAGCTCTCAAAATGCAGGAGAAAAGTGGATTATTACTTACTGCACATATTTGCGGACAATCCTTGATATTGAACTTTGCTCAGGCCACCAGAAGAGTCTTACAAGATGGAGAATAACCAGATTTCAAATTGTTTAATAAAATTTTAGAAGTTACATTGGTTTACATTTACATTTCCTTAATCTCTCCATGCTTGGCAGCCCTATTGCTGAGGTACTTCCAGTTATGACTTTTCCATGTTACCATCTGATGTTTTGTGTGTGCATTTTTTCTTTCGCAGCGGGTGTCTAGGGCAGTTTGATTTGTGAAAAGGGGTTAGTACTAATTAAAAAAATTATTTGAAGAGCTGGGAGAAAGCACCAGTATGTAGATAAATGAGTCACTTCAGCATAGACTCATGGAAGGTTAATATGATCAGTTTTATTAGGAGATGCCATCTCACTGATTTGGTGTTCAAATAAAATGACACTATTTGAGTGTTGTTGTTTTTTTATTTAGAAAGTAGTAGCCTTATTTCATAATCACAGGACAAAAGCCATAATCTGTAGTTTATATTTAACTCTGCCATTCATATGCTCTTTTACATGCCATAGGAGGAACACAAAATCTGGTGATATTAAATTGCACCTGTAATGAAACAGTATATTCAAATGCAGTCATGTCTCTGATGCTATTTTAACAATTTTTAACATCTGTTAATGAATAAGGCTTTTTAAAAGAGAAAATGGATGTATCTAACCAGCATTACTCTAGGATTTCACCTCAAATGTAAAATATTCTTATTGAAGAAGTGTGATAATAATTAACATCATCACTGTCATCGTGTCTTTGCTACTAATTTCATAGGATATGTTTAAAATACTAACTTTAGAATTGCCATTCTTATTTGCCATGAAGAGACATCTTCAGTTTTAGCACCTGTGTTTCAGAATTGTACTGTTGTTGCCTACCTCCATAGCAGCCTCTAAAAGAAATCTTTATCATGCTGTTTTTCTGTCTCTGCTTTTCCCACTCTGGGTATGTCTTTATCTACACACTTGGCAGCCTTATTTCTCAATCACAGTTGTCACTGTCCCAATGTAGAGGCCTCGTAATGTCCATAATCATCAGCCATTTCATCAGCTTTTGGATAGGGAGCAGCTTGGCAGTCTTTTTCAATCACAAAATTGCACTTAATTCTTCAAGATGACCTTCATTTAGAAGGTTCTTTTGTTAGTTTTGATTCATGCATGCAGAATATAATTATTTGGTTCTTTTTCTCTTAAGAGTTCCAGGAAGATGGGATTTCTGGGAAGCTTGGCTCAGGAATTGCTTGCCTGAGAGCTGTACTTTGAGCCCATTAATACATATTATACCTACTGAGAAACTTTTTGCCCTTTTTGTTTGGTTTAGATTATACTGTCAAACAACATTTCAGACACTTTTGCTTTTTTCCATTGTCAGTAGAACAAAGCCTCCTTTGCAGTCTGGTCTTGAAGGTGGGATGTTTAAATTTTGGTGCCGGCAAATATTATGACTGTGTATTTTGTGCAATATTTCACTTTTCAAAGACAAGATGAAAACAATGTTTAGAATTTCTAATTTAGCTATCTTACACCTTAATCAAATACAGAAAAGATCAATACACTTTTCCCTCAAGTTAACTCTGAGGTCAGTATATACAAGAAACTGGGGAATGAAAATTATCTCATTACCAAGGACAATCACTTAGCTTATAATTTTTTTATGAAAGGCCACTAATAAAACTACAGATCAAATTTAGTAACTTCTACGTTCACTTCTGTGAAACTTTTTGCAGTCCAGAAATTTACTTAAGCAGTTTTTAAAATGTGTCAGGGTTTCGGGATTTTTTTCAGTAAGAAAATAAGTACAGACACATTTTTCCTCCTACAGATCTTCTGCTCAGCAAGATAAGTGTTTGATTGAAACATATTTTCTGTTCTGTGTGCATTTTATAAACTACGCAGAACACTTTGGTCAGGATTTTGCCAAAAGGGTGCTCAAAATTATATATTAATAATGTGTCTTAATTTTGTTATTTGAACTTGAAAATTACAGTTTTTGTCAGATTCTGCTGAGGTAGAATCCTTTTCTGTACAACCCATCTTTCTGGTTCAAAAGATTTGATTATTGCAGTACTTTGGTTGTGAAGACAAAAATCATCAAACAACTTACTGGTGCAGAATAGAGCCTCTCTCACCTCTTGGGTGATAGCAGCCCTCAAACATGTTCTTTCTAAAAAGCACCGGTTTCGACTTGGGTGTTTTGTCTTTATCCATGAGTTTTCTATGGCTTTGGTCTTGGTTGCATGAGAAACCAACCATTTTTTCTTGTCCTCATGATGACAATGAAAGTCAGATGGCATGTCCAAAATTACTTTCCCTGTTTCTTCTTGCCTGGTGTGCCAGCAGGTTGTCTGTCCTACAGCGTGATCTTCAGCTCTGAAACTTTTCTGGTTGCTCTGATACAAGTGACAGCCTTTCTGTTAGATGAGGTCTTACAATCAGTTTTTGTCCTCAAGTATTTATTTGAAAAAGACTGGCAAAACAGCACAGGACAGTTCATTTGAAGGAATGCAGTTTTCATTTTTTTTTCTTTTTTGAAAAGGGTAAATCTCTCTTAATATTGCACTGTACTGATGTGCCAAGAGAATAACCAGGCTGAATTAATTGTAAGAGATTGAGATCCTGGTAAAAAGCCTTGGTCTATTTTAAGAGTGGAGGGTGAGATATAACATGCAGGAACAACCTCAAAAGGGATTTATACAATTTCAAAAAAAAGTTTTTTTTGGGCTGTTACTCTCCAAGTTGTGCATTTGCCAAGCCATAGTTTTTAGTGTGGGTTTTTGTGTGTTGTTTTGGGTTTTTTTTGTGAGTTGGGGTTGTTTGTTTGGGGTTTTTTCCTTAAGAACAAAACAAAACAAACTCATTTGTGTTTAAGTCAGCAGGAACAGTTGTTACACTCAGAAACATCATACTGTTCAGGCTAATGCCTGCATGGGCGAGGAAGGCACAGGGGGCATGTTTACTACGTAATCTTTTTTTATTTATAATTTTTTTTAAAGATGATTGGTTTAAAAGCAGTTGTTTCAAGGAGATACCAGAGAGCTGACCTCTTTCCCCCCCTGCAGCTGCACTCTGAGCGTCACCCTGGAGCAGGCGATCACGCTGGCCCGGAGCCATGGGCTGCCCCCTCGCTACATCATGCAAGCCACGGACGTCATGCGCAAACAGGTGAGGCGCCTGCTGCGGGGACACTGCCCGCGTCCAGACAGCACGTGTGGTCATCTCTGACGGTGCTGGAGTTCTGCACCACTTAATCAGTGGTTTGTCTCAGTCTCTTCTGCCTTCACTCAGAGACAGGATTAAAAAATACACGAAGGAAATGGATTTTCTCCTGTTTGGGCTTGGTTTGTTTATTAAATCTTATCAAAAATACAGAACGTTCAGCAGGACTTCTAGCCACCTGCTGCAAGTGAGTAAAATGGAGGAAGATTCAACGGCTACAAGGTCTCTTAAAGCTAAACAGTCCAATAGAGAATTAACACCTATATTATTTATCCTTTTAACCCAATAACTAACTTCCCATGACCCCCAGTGCACCACTAACTGTCCAACCAGAAACTACTACCTGAAACCATGAAGAAGAAGGAAGATGAACACCGAGACACCACCCAAAATCCTCCATCTTGTCCCATACTATTTTATAAAACCTCAAATTTAAAATCATTCACCATGTGAAAGCACACACTTCTGTTTAACTACACACCCATGATTTTAACTTCATTACTCAAATTTGGAAGCCTTCTCCAAGGCCTCAGGTCAAAAGCAGTGCTCTCCAGGGGGTCAGTGCCAGAAAGCACAGAAAGATCAAAAACCCCAGGTTTCTGGGATCCAACAGTCATCAAACAGGAGTGACTCCACCAAGCATTCTTTGGCCTCCTAAATGATCCCAATCCTAATGTTTTGCAGTGTCTATGTGAGTTCTCTTAGGTTGAATTATTTGTTGTTTGCGTTTTGGGTGGTTTTTCCTTTTAAATTTTCTTCCCTTATTGTTGTATTATTTATTTTTTTAATATAGAAAAAGGCCATTTAAAACCAGTTGTTTGCTTTCTTTTATGATTTTACTAAATGATTTTTGTATAGTAACTGCCTTGATATCACTTTACATCAGAGTAGTCTGTTGAGTAAGACAACCTTTATTTTAATATATATGATTGATAAAAACAACTTAAGATTATTAACTATTGTCAATAAAAAGTGACCCATGCACTGAATTAAGGGAAAATGTAGAAGGGAAGAGAAAAATAAATATCATTGTTTTTAACTTTCAAGGCAAGATTCCTGAGGACAGTGTCCTTATTACAAAACTGTTTTTCACTCTTTGGTCATAATAGGATATTAGGATTTAGAGGGTGTTGTGGATAGATAACCACCTCAACATGAACTCTTGGTGCTAAGGTAAGCAAAAAATACTAGATTAAAAAGTAGTATCAACTGAAAATGGGAGATACACTCTACTGTATTAGCACATTATTTTCTAGAATATCTTGTTATCAGAAAAAACTTTCAAAAGGATGTATCTCGGAGGGAATTCAAAGGAGGAACATGAATGGTCCAGAGGTTGTTAGACAAAGCTTATAAACCAAAGATTAAAGAGCTCAACCTGTTCAGTTGATGAAAGAAAGGTTGAGTGGGGACTTAATCGCTCTGCATGCATATGGAACATATATCCCAGCCTGTGGTAGCTTTCAACCTTACAACAAAATCATAAGCAAAATACAGGATGCACTCAATCTTGAACTGAAAAAAACCATAATTAAATACTGTAACAATTAATCACAGATAAGACAAGGTTCATAATTTCTAGGTTCTAGATGGCACCTAATTTATTATGTTCATTAATTTTACTACATATTTTGTGCAGCAATCACAGTTTTGAAAATGATTAAACAGCTGCACTTCTAAATTGCTAGAGAGAATAATATGCATATGCTAGATGTGACCTTTAGTCTGTTAAAGCAATTTTGTGGATAGTGTCAGACCACAGATTCACATCAGTTGTATTTAAGCATTGTTGCTGAGCATGGGTACATCAGAATATTTAGTCTCATTCTTTTTTGTATTGGGCTTTCACTTATTTTGGTGCATAAATTAAGTTTCTGTAGTGAATAAACACCCTCAAGGTTCTTGAGTCAGGTCATGTATATCTGCTCAGGAATTACAGCTTTAACTTGACTTGAAAAGAAGGCTACTGCTTTATATGGATAAACTTGCATGTGTAGGTTGATATGTCTGCTCCTGAAGTTTTAGACAAAAGGCAGATCTGTTTATTTTGCAATCAAAAAATATGGTTGTAGGGGTTTGCATAAATCTACTTGTAGGATGTATTCTGTCAAATTGTACATTTTCAAAATACTGATCTAGGCCATATAAAAAAATGCTGATTAATTCTTGTATCTTCTGCAGTTTATTTAGTGAAAATTAAAGACAAAATGAAAGAAACTGACATGGTTTTGAGCAGCTATAGAGGTACTTGCTCAAATACAGATGTGAAAAAAGGCCTTTTGATGAGACTGCATTCTTTGAAGTAAAACAGCAGGTGATCAATAGCTGTTCAAGGTACCAATATCTCAACACCACACACAGACACTGCAAAGATGTGTGCTAGTATATGTAGACTTTTCTCACACATTCTTTCTCTTGCAGGAAACCACTATGGAATTTAATAGAGTAATAATCTTTTGTTGTAATTTTCAATTGGTCTTGGAGTTTGGTAGTAGAAATATAACCCTCCATTAAATTCTAAATGTTTTGGAGTAATTTCAACAATGCACCATGGTACTTTCTAGAAACCTGTTTGGATTTAATGTTTAAATTATCTGTAGGATTTAATTGTCAGGATCATAATGCAGGCCATAAAACTTGGAAGAAAAAGGAATAAAAAGGCTTCTTGGGGCTTAATGCAGAACATTTAGTTAAGGGCAATACATGTGCCTTTTCCACAAAAAACAAAGAAAAAAAAACTTTATCCCATTTACACACTAAACCTTTTGTGGAATAAAGGTATTAGCCACAGGGAGATGCAAGTCAAACAACATCTATTCCATCTGTTATTCAGCAGCATTAACTCCTATCAGTATCAGCTTTCCATAAGAGGAAATTATCTCTATTCGAAGCTGATGTGTTTTCTAATTTGGTGCACCAGTACTGAGTAATCAGAGACACCTGATTGAATGGATAACCTCAGGAATTATTTTATTTTTTTCAATTGAATGAGGTCAAGATCGTGTTGAACAAGACTAATAATAGCTCCAACTGTACTGTTGGAACAATGTTCAAAGTAATTGTCTCGTCAGTTTTAATAAGATAATGAGCACCTGGTCTGTGAGAACTAAACAGAGGAGACCAACTTGTGAGAATGGGTGTGAACTTGGGTCTGTGGGATGGCTTTAGTTAAGAGGTTTTGATTTATTTATAAAATAGAGAAAAAATTGTCAAAGCATCCCAACTATCTTTTGGTAATTTTTTTTACATATGTATATATACTCATGTAAACATCTGCACACACAAAGTACTATGTAAAGCATCCTGACAGCAGTGTAACTTCAGGATGCAGCAGAGTGGAGAGGACAGAGGCCTAGGAAAGGAGCTGCAGGAGGGCAGAGAGCTCTGAGGAAAAAAGGTAACTAAAGGACTGATAAACAGAAGAGGCCAGAAGAGAATTTATGTTGTCTTTTAAGTGACTAATCATGTTTTCATGCCTTTTTAAAAGTATAATAATGGCACTATGTTTTGAGCCCATCAGGGGAGGGACTATGTTAGACCTGTTGTTTGTAAATAGAGATGGGCTAGTGGGAGATGTGGTGGTTGGAGGCTGCTTGGGGCATCGTGGTCATGAAATTATATAGAGTTCTTGATATTTGGTGAAATCAGGAGGAATATCAATAAGACTTTTACATTGGACTTCCAGAGGCCAGACTTTGGCCTATTTAGGAGACTTATTCAGAGAGTTCCTTGGGAAGCAGCCCTTAAAAACAAAGGAGTCCAGGAAAGGTGGGTGTGTTTCAAAACAGAGATCTTGAGGGCACAGAACAGACTGTCCCTCTGTGCCGGAAGATGAGTCAACAAAGCAAACGTCCAGCCTGGATGGGCAACAAGATTTTGAGAACTTAGGAATAAAAAGAGGATGGAAGGAGGGTCCGGTCTCTCAGGAGTTTTTAAGGGGATTGCTAGGGCATGCAGGACAAAAATTAGAGAGGCCAAAGCTCAGTTCAAACTTAATTTGCCAACTTTTGTAAAGGATAATAAGAAATGTTTTTATAGCTACATTAATGGTAAAAGGAAGGGTAAGACCAACCTCTGTTCTCTACTGGATGCAGGAGGGAACTTAGTAACTGCAGA
>VZTT01006444.1:4976-23875 GCA_013400855.1 Buphagus erythrorhynchus
TATATAAAAAAGAACTAATGAGAACAAATAACAAATAAGTCTGAGTTCATTTTATTTATCTACTAGCTGCTAACTACATGACTTAGCAAGCAGTTTAATTAAACTTGTCCTTCTGGGAATTTATCTGGTATTACTAAAAGTAAGTATGTACAGGAAGTCACTAAGGAATGACCTTGCCTTTCTAGGAATGGTTTGGGATTAGGAAGCAAGACATTGTATAAGGTCTTTTTTCAAAACCATTGGGACAAAAATCTTTAATGAACTTCAGGTTATAAAATCAAGAAGAAATATCCCCACACTCTCACTTGGGACTTCTACAAATAAATTCATAGAAAACTGGATGAAACACAGAACAAAATGAAAATTGGACCATAAATCTGTGGCTGGCTTCTCACTCAACGTGGGATTACAAAGAAAGAATTAATGCCTTGCCTGTGTGAAAGGTTTTAGACCAAAGTGAAAAGTCTTTGCTATCTGTTGGGAACCTGGCTTAGTCAAGTAGGTACTTAGTGAGGTTCCAGGTTCCTCTTCTGGCAAAAGAGGATTTCCTTGCAGTTAGACACCCAGCTTCATGAACAGGCACCTCATGCTCCTTTGGGCTCCTCCTGGGTCCTAAACATTCCTTGGCTGTGCTCACTCTTAGAGAAGTGAAAGCTGGAAGTTGCTATATTCCACAGATAGGCCAAATTGTAAAAATCTCTTTATTTAATGTACTCATCCTCTCATTTGTCCCTTTGGCACTCCAAGGTGATTGTTAATGAAAGTCACAATTCTGCAAAGTATTATTAAATCTGCTTAATGGGCAGCAATTTGCACTGAATGTGCATGTGTGGTGTGAGCATTCATACAAATCCTCCAACACCACCAAGTTATTGTTCAAGACTTGGATTACAGTTGTGCTTTTTGGCATACTGAAGACCACTTGGCAATGGCTGGCAAAGCTGGAGTGTTTTGATCACTAATTATAACTCTGCCATAATTGCATTACTGGGCTATTGACTTTTCCCTCACCCCATCTCTTTAACTGAGTCTGTCATTACAGCTCTGACAGATTTTAACAGTTTTTTGGGGCAGCTGCCTTTCTATAAATGCTCTGTACAGCACAAGTTATGATGGGCCTGACTCCTCTAGTCACACAAGAGACCAAAAAATAAAAACCTGAGAATTTTTAAGAACAGTAATCATACAGTTGTGTCCCAAGGATAAAACATGGGCCAATGTATATGTGCATTCAAATCTGGCATTCACAGTATTTTCCATTAAATTACGTTGGCAATTTAAATATTTCTGGCCATTTGCTCTTATTGTACCAATCACATTTCTAATTTCTCCCAGGCTCTTCCAAGAAAATTATTTAACACATAGTGCAGACCTTCCACGTAAAAAGGACCAGAATTTTTTAATTACAGTCGTTTCAAAGGGTCTAATAGCAATAAGGTTCCCATAAATGCTCAGAATCTAACAAGCTTCATAGCACTTTGCAAGGAGTAGCAGTCATTCAGCAGAAATGTTAGAATGCCCTTTATTCCCTTTCTCTATTTCCCAGCAAGCATCCCAGGAGAATCATGAGTTTTAAATTTGCTCAGGCATGAAGGGATTGTGCTCCCCTTGAGCCTTTGTATTATGATAATGCATACATAAAGGTAACTTTTATTAATTGGAGATCTATCCACAGGGGTTACTGCAACAAAGGAGGCAGGGGAAAGGGAACAGAGTGGAAGAAGGAATGACCCTACTGTGCAATGATTCCAAGATCCAAAATTCAATCCTGATACACTTCCCTTTGAGCCTGCACCTCTTTACTTGTGCACTGATTTAATGTGAACTGTTCCAGGCAGCAGTAACTTTTTACAACTCACTGCAATTTATCGTCTTTTTAAAAAAATCAATACTCCAAACTCACCTTTGTACTTATCTTAAGAATTGCTCCCAGGCAAGATTGAAATTCATTACTGTAGCCTTTGCATAAAAGTACTGGGAGTTCATGCTCTGTGCCTTCCTAACAGGTCTCTCTGCCTTCTTAACACCAGGAGCACAGATGTGATAGGTTTCTCACTATTTTCCTCATTGCTGTCAAATTACACTATATTTCAGTTTTTCTTATTTGTGTCTTATATCTGTGACTCCTCACATTATTGCTTTCCTCTTACTTCTTTGCACATTTTCCTAGCTGAGGGACATGCCAGGAAGTTTTGATGGTGCCAGACTTCTTCTCCCATGCACAAACATGAGTAACCTGTTGCAGATGTTTCCCCCCATCCCCAAAGACTGAGCTGCTGAGGTGAGCTTCTGCACTTTGAGAAACAAGAGCCCACATGACAAATGCCCTCTTGCTTTCATATCAGCTAGCCAGGTTTTAGAGGGAAGGAAGAAAATAAAAAAGGTGCCAAAGCTGCTCTCCTGCTCCATCACTCACCTGCTCCCAGAGCCAGCAAACTTGTGCTGTGAAGACAACCTGTGAGCTCTGATTTGTTAGGGGCAATGTCATTGTGGAAATGCTCCATATTCACCAGAGTAAATTAAAAAGGCACCTGCATCCAGCAGATTGACCTAATTATGCTGTCACAGATTGGTAGTGGTTCCAAGTGAGACACCCAGAGAGCCCCTCAGGGCAGAGGCTGGTCCAAAGACAATAAATACTGCAAAGAGCCCTGTCATGTATCAGGGCATTTGAAGAGGGGAGCAGGAGACAACTGGCACAGGTTGGCGACATACAAATAAGCCTTCAGATATATTTGGACAGGTTAGAGATGTTCTCTAGGTAGCAGGAAAAAAACGTGCTTTAAGGGAAAACAAGCAGGTTTTGTAATTTTTAATAGCTAAATTCAGTGTTAAGAAATTCTATGTTAAGAAATCACATCAATAACAAAATTCCTTCTAAACCAAGACTGCTTGTCTCAAATTCTAGTTTGGTATGAAAAGCTAAAGTATGGCATTCAGGAGAAGCTGTAAGAAAATTTGTTTCCAGTTTTAGCCATCAAACATAAAAGCCCCATTATTTGCTTGGATATTCTGTTGTCCTACAGAAGTCAAGATATCAAATATTCAACAAAGATCTCTTTATACCTTATTTCATATCATTTCAATGGAACAGCAAATAGTGTGATCAATAAAACCAAATGTTTTAACATGTCTGCAGCTTTTTGGGTTGTTGCTTCTGTCTCTGATGCTTAATCAGAACCTTTTCACAGTTAAAAATTAAAACACTTAAGGGGCTCTTTCCTCTTTCTGCTGGAGATTAATTTTCTTTTGAGCTAAAGGGCACAAGCAGAGTGTAGCTAACATAAACTGTAGCATCTCACAGCTGATAGCTGTGGTTTTTAAGATGAGGTTTGACAGGCACTGGGGAAGGCATTCAGTGACTTCAGGAAATTCAAGCAGAATCAAAGCAGACATGGAATGGGCCTCTCTCTTCCATCTTGCTCTGTGGCTGGCCCATATGTTCTGGGTATTCCAAAGCTGGCTCTGAGCAGAGAATGCCCTGAACAGCCAGAAATGTTTGTGCATCGAGCTACAGAAAAGGGAAGCAGGCCCTTTACAGATTCCTGCTTTGCAGGAATTGAGCAAGCTTAGTCCCCTCCCTCCATTATGTTCTTAGGGCATTCTGTGCCTTGGAAATAAACTCCATGTTGTACAGCATATGAGGGCTGGTAAATAAATCTGACAGCACCAAGCAGAGCTTGAATCAGGGATGTCTGTCTCATTCCACTCTCAGCCTGGAAAAGATGTTTTTCATCTCGTGCTCACACATGTTTGTGTCAATGGCATCTGAGCATCCTGGTCTCCTGTACCTTCACCTGGTCACAAAGCAAAGTCTTAGTATTTAACCTCATGTCTCCATTTAGCAACATCCTACCAATCCAGCTGGAACAGAATTATTCACAAGTTTTCATCCAGCCATCCCACACCTGCCACATATCAGAAAAAGAATAATTTATTAACAAAGGCCTTGAATAGTTGATATCTCCTCAGGTAGCTCCAACCCTGCTGGCCCTCCCAGTTACCTCAGTGCTCCAGCAGAAAACAATAAGCAACATTCCATTTCCTAACCTGACAAGTAAGGGCAAATTGACTTAGAAAGTTTAATTACTTAAAAAAAAAAATACTTTGGCATTGGTTGCCATGGCAACACATTCTCATTAGGTGGCTCAGAAATGGCAGTACTGAAGAAACAGCCTGTCTTTGTAACTGCTAGTCCCACAATAAAATATGATTATTAACTGTAAATGCTTTTTTTTTTCCTGTTTAAAACTACAAATGTGACAGCCAGGAACTACTTTTGCATGATGGGTGGGTTTGGAGAATTAAGAGCAGCTCGCCATTGTACAAAGTCTGATTACTCAGAAAAATACTGATATGAATGTTCTGGTATTTTCTTAAAGCTTGCTTAAAATTGTCCAGGGACTGCCAATGCTTTAGGGAGGGAAGTGGTAAAGCAAAGCAACCAACCAATGAATAGGGTGCCTGGAGCACAACTTGGAAACAAATTCTTGCCAAAGGGGAAGGCAAGGTCCTTCTGCCCTCATCAATGTGGAATCCTCACTTGCTTCTCCAAGTTTTCCTGTTTTTCTGGCTCTTCACATTCCTCCTCTCCTTTTATCTCAGGATTAGAGCTTAGGTTAAAAAATGTATCCTGGGATAATCATCTTGGGAACCACTGACAAAGTGATGCACTGTCTGAACATAAGCACTTCCTTCTTGTTTATATATTTTATCATTTAATTATTAATTCAATTTTTTAGAGTAGAAAACCCCTACAGTTCTTTTTCCATCATCTCAGCTCTCCCCTTCAACAAACTTGATAGGTATACATGAAGCATAACTCAATTCTCAAATTTCCCTTTCCTACTTTTCTTTCCTTTTCACCCCCTCTTCCTGTCCCCCAGTACCCAGCTGGTATATTTTTGCTGGCTTAAATTTGGTCTTAATTCTTGCTACCAAACCCTTGTTACTCCAGAACATTTAATTTTGAGGAAACTTCCTGGGTGATAATAACCAAAGTGAGCAATGACTTCTTTAATAGCATCTGTGCTTCTTTTTCTTAGAACAATTGCAAAAGAAAACCAAGAATAGATCTGAGCTGCAAAAACTAAAGCAGAGGTTCTCTCAGTAAGTCTATATTCTGCAAAACAGTTTCATAAGAAAAGAAATATTTAAGTGAAATAAAATATATTTTTAACCTTCTAAATTATGTATTTTTACATGGCATAATAGGGAAACAAAAATTTTTATTCCTTATTCTTGACAAGATAAAAAGATACAAACTAACCCAAGTTTAATATTACAGTGGTCTCTTTCAAATAACATTTCCCAAAATGATATTTTGCTGTTAAAAATTCATCTGGTAATGCTGATGCCTTGCCCTTATCAAACAACACACTGGGATTTAACACAGCTGAAAGATTTTCCCTTGTAGTTATCCCTGGATATTTGTATTGTAATAACCAAATGAAAGAACATATGCATAATGAATATATGGCACAAACCTTCCCCCAGCCTCCAAAAGTGCAAAACACAGCATTTTATGAGGATTTTTTTTTAGCTTCTATATTTTTATTCCAAAGTATTGAAATTCACAAATTATATGCCTTTTCCCCACTTTACTATTGACATACAGCAGGAGAAAGTAGGACAAGGTTAAGGAGTAGTTTTCCACAAGACCTGGTAGCTTGGGCCTGTCTAATGGCACTCACAAAGTGATGAGTGGAGGGAAATTTCTAGACCCCAGCATGCAGTTTCTGCAGCACAGAGCAGCTATTCCAGTGCAATTTCTGCTTGGCTTCTGCCAACTGCTGCTCCTCACATGCAGTCACTGCTCTACTAAATCAGCACCTCCAAAGCAGCCAATTTGCACCAGTGGGGAGAGACACTCTCACTATTTCTGTATTGTTAACACTCAGCAGCAAAGAGCTGCATAAACAGAGACTGATGAATCAACTACATTTTGGGCTGATTTGCAAGGAATAAATAATTTCTTATCAGCTGGACCAGTGCCACCTACCCATGACTCCTCAGCAGCTTTCCATCCACCAACACCTATTTAAACTCTCTTTAAGTTAAGTTATTCATGTAGGGTTTGATAATTGTTCTCTGTCCTGGGGAAAGAGCAGGTGCCAGGAATGGTGTGGGGCTGTCACACTCCTCCTCACCTCTGCTGTTCACTTGGGCTGATCAGTGCTAAATCACAGTGACACACAGACCATGCCTGGCATTTATCCCCTGGAAATCAATTGGGATGGTATTAAGAACCTATCTAGAACGGCATAATAACGTGCAAAGCAAGTCAGGAGATGGAAAGAATAAAAAGGGAAATAAATGGGGGTCACAGCTGAGTATCAGAACTAGGCCACCCAGAGGTCAAGCAGCTCTCTTGCCCAAAGGAGCCCATGAGTGAAAATTTACAGGTAGAGTTCAAGCACAATGAAGTGAGCAGTGGAATTGTGAGATGGGGATTTCAACAGAAACCTGTCAGGGCCCTATTTCTTTTCAGCTGTTAATGCTTCAAGATGTGGAAATAATTGAGAAATGTTGTGTCATATTGTTTAAATATAAAATCTGGATTGTTCATAACAATTTGTAAAATTACAAAGCAATATTTGGTTTAAGATTGGACAGCTGGAAGAAAAAAAAACCCTAAATTTTATTGTATTAATTTTGCTCATTGAGATCATCAAGATCCTTTAGCTTTTTCTAAAGGAAATAAAACCACTCCTTGCAGCAGAATACTGGGGCTTGGAAAGGACAAGTTTTGCTTTTGTTCTGTCAATACATTTCTGAAAAGCTCTAAGAGAGCATGCCTGCAGGTGAGGATTTTGCAAGCAGACAAAATAAACATTTTCAAGTTTTTTTCAGAAGCTGACCTGGGAATCCTAACGGTAAGAACACATTCAAGGTATAAAGTTATCTCCCATATAAATGGCTCTGAAATATTCTCCACTATCAATTTGGAAAGAAAAAAAACCCTAACAGTATATACAACAGCAACATGAGATTTCCTGTAGAAGGTATTACACTGCTATTTGTCATCCAGCATTCAGAAAAATCCTCTTTGGGTTTTGCTTTATATGAAGACTAGGAAAGAGCTTGTCATAGCAGCACAGTGTGGAAAACACAAATGGATATTGGATTGTTCCTTTAATGCAAAGGATGAGCAGATAGTCATGCAATATTTATCACTGAAGGGCAGAGGAAGCAATCAATAATGGTTTCCCATGTGGGCCATTTTTCTCATCACTTTATAGAACAAATCCAGGTCTCCAAACATGTGAAGCATGGAAAAAGCTCACCCCTGCAGTCAAGGCCATTGCTAAGACTCATCTGTTTCTACTGCCCTGATTTGCAGCCTGAACTCTTGCACTGGTTTCTGTTTTGTCCAGCAGATATCAATTACCCCGAAGCAGAGGCATGTGCAGGCTTCTGAATTTCACCAGTAAAAAGGTTTATGTATAAAAAAAATATCAATGCTCAATGGCTTGGGTTAAAAGCAAGAAAAGCAAACTTGAACGAACAAAAACCACCCCCCACACCTAAACCTTGACTTGTAAATTGGGAATAGTAGGTGAGAAATCAGTCCTTCTTACCTCCATTAATCTTCTTACCTCCTACTTCTCATTCTTTCCCTACTTCCCTTCCTCTTCAAATCCAGATAGAGTTATTCCTGGCACTAACAAAATTCACCAGCTTCAGCTAATTATTCCAAATATAAAACAGGGGATAGGAAGATCTAGGAAAGGAGATGAAGACATCCAAACAGGAGCAATAAGAAGCAATTATTCATATTTATTTAATGACTGGGGTCTTTAAAGAACTGGAATGGATTTGTATGGGTTTCACAGCATGCACTGTACTTAAAAAAAAAATCTGATAAAGAAGCTATCACATAATTTGAACATAAGTCTTAATGATAAGTCCTTAAGAAAAATGCCATCCAGGAGCAGTTCATTATTTGACAGCTACAGGAAAGAAGAGATAAATTCAGGCTGCCTGCAGTTTAACAAACAGTTACTCTCACCCTCAGAATGTGTATCAAACCAGACCCCCAGGTTTCAGAGTATAGCAAAATCTCTAGCTTTTCTTAACTCATGAAAAATAACATTGGGCAAAATATGTTATAAGTTTGCTTTATACTGCTGTTTTGAGGATTGCAACAATAAAGGTATTTTCTTGAAGTGTCAATTTAATTAATTCCACAATTCTTCTCATACCTTCCCATATTGCCAGCAGCCTTGGTACTTGAGCAAACACTGAACTCCTAGAATGGAAAAGCTGTAATTTTTCTAGTTTTAAAGAAGCAAGCCAGCAAACTTTCATTTCAAATGCTTAAAAGAAAGACTGGCATTATTTTTCACTCTCAGGCATGAGCCTAATCTAGTTTGATCACAGCTTTAGAAATTTTCAGGTTTGAACAACACACCTTACACCTTGACTCAAAAAGGATCTTCTTGTCAGCATTTTCTTTTGTTTGCAAGGTCAAGGTGAGGACAGAGCCTGTTTCCCTGAACCTGCTTTCCCTTCCTGTGATTAAAAGCAGCAGTACACAGCAAAAAAATGGAGTGGAAAAGAGCAGATGCCCAGCCACACATCATTTCAGGATGGAGGCAATGACCAGCAGTCACCCCCTCCACAGGGACCCCCCTGAGCTTTGATTCTGCTGCTCCAGAGCCCAGGGGATCCAAAACCCACCCAGTCACTCCTGAGCAAACCTTTCCACTCCTTACTGCACCTCCCACACACCACGGAAAAAACTCAGCCTGCAACCTCGTTACAACTGGAGTTTGTATTCCAGCTATTATAAAATTATATATTTATTTATTGTATATAAATTATATATTTTGGAATCTTTAGCACAGTAAGGTGAAGTCATTATTTATTTGTTCCCTGGAAGTGTAGGTGGATAATTAGCACATAATTTGAGGTTTCCTAGGCATGACAGCCTGCTCTGATAGCTGCCCCTAGTCCTGATTAAATCTCTGCATCATGTAAGAAAATTCCAGGCTCTGGCAGTATCAGGTTGCTGTCTCAAAGTTTGAAACCATCATGAATGTTTGAGGAGAGGGAAGAATTTTAGGAAGAAATTTATTTTATTTTATGAAGATTTCTGGGACTAAAGGGTGCTTGGCATCCAAAGAACCTGTAAGAACACAGATCTGACTGCCAGGAGAACCAAAGGGATATTACACCTGAGACTTTAAAATAGCATTGGGAAAAGAAGCATGCACAGGCTTTGGAAAGGAAAACAAATTTATCTGAGTGCTAGAAAAGTGAATTCAGTGCATGTAGAGTATTAAGACTGCTCTAGCCCACACCCCATGGAGAACACACAATTAAGATGACCCCAGTCTGTGTCCACATTTTGTGCCTCCTGTACTGCAGTTCCTGGCTTCCCAAGTGTCCTGCTCTGAGCAGAGGCCATTGCCTGGCTCCATGGTGCCAGTTCTGCCTCCAGGGATGGACAGGACAGGCAGGATCCTCCAGTTTCCCTGGCTGGCAGCTCAGAGCATCCCTGAGCCTCCTCATGGACACCCCAGCCACAGCCAGCACTCCTGCATGCTGACCCTTTTGAGCCCAACAGTTCAATCCATAGATGTTGAATAGATGTCACCCCAAATTCCCATCCCAAAATATTACCTCTCAACATCTTAATAAACACACTTTTTAAATTTCCTTGGACTGACCCTTCATTACATTTCAGGGGCTAACTTGCAGAGGACAGGTTCATTTGCTAATACATGAATCATTATTGCTTTGAGCCTCTGAGCTAGCATTTTTATGAGCATATTTCAAAATGTATTTAATTGCTGTTAGAAATCATTTCAGTTCATGCTTGACGACCAGGCCAACCCAAGCCAATATGCTCTGCCTGGCACTGTGGAAGGATGTTGTGAGAATTTAATTACTAACTGCAAGTTACTGTGCATATGGCAAATTTTAAATGTAGTGGGGTTTGGTTTCTTTTTTGCCTCCAAGGTAAAACCACCCAGTTGTTTAACTCCAGCTTATTAAGATTTCTACCTAACATTTCTGATAAAATTGTTTCAGATTGTGCACCCTACAGAGAACAGCATGCTGCCTTTTCCTATCCATGAGCTGCTTGCAGGCCATAAATGTCATCCAAGCCAAAATGAGTCCTCTTTGCCCTTCTGTAAGCCTGAGCTGAATGTTAGAGATTAGATTTACTTCATTGCCTTCCTGTAAGAAAGCTTTTGGAAATACATTTGTTTTATGTGATAAGGTACAACAAAACATCGCTAGAACAGAACTTCATTTTGGCAGCAAGAGATTCACCTTGGGGAATGAAGGGAGGGAGGGAGGATGGAGGTGTAGACTGTAAAAACACATTTAAAATAGTTTTTACTTGTCATCTCCTTTTCCAGTATTATGATGGTGTTGATGCTCTTCTACTGTTTGGCCTCTGTGTGCCATAAGAGCTCTGTGATACATGTCACACATATTTACACACCAAGTAAGTCAGAACCTTATCTTGAATCAGAATTCAGCAGCACATTACCAAGAGGAGAAGTAGTTTTTAGAGTGTCTGTTATTAATATATAGATGATATGTATATATGGCACATTAAACCCACAGGTTTTCATGAAGTCCTCAGGCCTGGCATAAATTAACTGATTAGGAGCCTCATTTTTCTAAGCAGCCAGCATTTTTCTACTTAAGCTGAATCTTCAGAGAGTGTATCAAAAAACAATTCTGTGAGACATGATGCTGTGTGCATTTGCCTCAGACTAAATTTATCACCCATGCATTTATCAATGCACTTCAAAGGAAAAGAAAGAAAGACAACCTAAAGGTTCACTGTTTTGACTTGTGCTCAGGCAAAGAACTTAAAAATTTACTTCAAAAACCATTAGAACTGTAATGTCTTGAATAGGTTTAATAGTTACACAGAGACATAAAGAGGGAGAAAAGCCTTGTGTCAACCTGGTCTGATGGCTGGCAGAAAAGGTCTCTGATTCAGGCTTAAGCAAGATGATTTGGCTCCAAGATCAAAACATGAAGCAGGCCCCTAAGAGATGAAAAGTGTCATGACTTTTTTTCCAATAAGGCTGAACACAACACAAATCCCTTACAGCCCCCAGGAGCCAGTGAAGCTTTGAACTTAATTTCTTTTCAGAAAAAGAAGGCACAATGCAGTATCCTGGGCCTCAGTATTATGATAGCTTGAGACTGTGAGAAAAAAACACGGCTTGGACATGCTAGGATGTATTCTGAGTATTTTAAACAAAAACTCCAACAGGGTTATCATTCCAAATGTACCTTTCCAAAGAAAAAGGAAAAACATTTTCAAAATGCTTGTGCCACTTGAATGAACCTACACTCTGCTCTCAAGATTGACTCAAAATGACTTATACCATCTAAAAAGAGAAAAAGTGGAGCAAAAGTTATTTAGGTTCAGATTCACAAAAATATTTAATGACTTAATTGTGGTGAGTTGGACCTCAGCTGATCTGCTTGACTTGCATTTGCACTCTTGATGCAGATAATCTCCTAATTCTCCCTTTGGTCAGCAAGACCAGAACATCCAGATCTGCTTAGCCTTGACCTCCTCTGCAGGGTGAGAATGGCCAGGTCAGCACCTCATCCAGAATCCTCCTGAGCAGCCCCAACACCTTGCAAATTGCCTTTTAAATATAAAACAACCAGCTTTGCAATGAAAATAGCAGCTTCTCCAGTTTAAACACATCACTTTGGTGTTTAATTTCCTCCTTTTTGATGAGGGTGGCACCAGCTTCTCCTCAGAATGCCAATGCTTGAAGTACATGGAGAATTTCAATAGGTCTTGGCAAATGTTTCACTGCTAACACACAATAGCACTGACCTGTGTGTTTTGGAGCTCTGTCAACAGATTAGGCAGATTTCACCGTAATAAACTACAAAAGCAGAGAAATCTTTCCTGAATCCTGATTAAAATCCCTTTGGAAAACTGTAGGATATGGTTAAGCAGTAAAAGTGGGCTAATTACAAGAAGAACAAAGTCCACAAAAACCTTTGTTCCCTGGTTCTTAGGATTACAGTTAGTTTTAAATACTAAAATAAACTCTTGGATTAATTCACAAGTTAGGAATGTTTCGTTGTTGCAGCAGATCTCTTGTTAGGGGTAGAAATGAGCCAAGATGCAGACTCTCATTCAACAACACAAAAAGGGTACCAGTGTATTCCCCTTTACAGCTTAGGCACCCTGACTGACTACAGCAAGCTCCTACTGGAGGGTCCAGCTGCAGACTCCAGCTGCTGGCTATTGCCTACTGCACTATGACTGCAAGTATTGATTTGCAGACCCTGCACACAGCTTTCACCTAGCTCAGCTGTGACTGCAGGCTCCAACAAAGTCCATCAGACCCAGACTGACCTCACAGCAGATCTTTTACAGCAGCAGCTCTTGTTTCCTTCTTCTTTGTGTCTCTCTAGATGGGTGCTTCTTCCTCACAGCTCCTCCAGGCCCTCTTCCTCCAAGATCCCCCCCCTAGCCAGCCAACCCATCCCTTTTATCACATTTTATTAGTCACAATTGCAACCCATTAAGAGCAAGGCTATTCCTCTTCTTTGGTAATAAGTACAGCTGTGACTTATCAGGGGCAAGGTTGCCTGTAATCTCTTCTTCGACACCTATATTTCATAAATTCTAGAATAAAGAAAGGGGGTGTTTAATTTGTTTGTTTGCTTTTACCTCAACATTACAGAGATGAAAATGCCCCTGTCCTTGTTTCCTTGCTTTAAATCCAGATAATGAGTCAGGATGCAAAGGCAAGGCTAACTAATAAAGGTGCTCAACTACATTACAGTAACAATAGAGAGCCAAAACAAAACAAAAACACGACCAAGTCATTAGAGGCTGAAAAATCATTACCACTGCCACTCAGTGCTCAGTTACAGGCACATATTAATGATCCACAGTCAATTCATGAAGATTTATTGAACAAAAGGCTACATCCACGGAATACATTCTTCACAGTGAAAAATCTGATGCTGAGGATAACTTCTGCAGTACAAATGTTGTCAGATGCAGAACTGCTGAAAAAATATTTATACAAAACTAATTTTGCCCAATATTTTTCACAAAATATTCATTCTAGAAAGCATATGGTCCCTTCAAAGGTGATGTTTGTCCTTCCAAGAAAGCTGGCTTGATTACAATAGCAAGTTGGGTCTACAGAATGCCTTGGCTGGAAACAAAGCAGTGTTTCTGCACAGAGTCCTCAGCGTGGAGTTACAAAAAAATGGGAAAGAACACAAAGACTGATCCTGGGGATGGAGCTAAATTTGCCCAGGCTGTATCAGGTCATTCCTTCTGAGGCTGGTGGTATTGTCACCCACCTGAAGTCTACAGCCAATCCTACCTTCCCTGGGAAAACCAAGGAATCAATGGCTGCTCTTCCACTTAGGCAGTCACCATCCTTACAGAAATTGGGAAGGAAAAAGCTTGTGCACTCAGGTGTCACCCAGCTGCTTCAGCTGAACCAGAGGGGTGTAAGAGAGTCAGGAACATGGGCACATGTCCCATCCTGGTCACTCACCTGTAACCCTGGGTGCTCCATGGCCTCCTCCCAGCAGGAGCAGCAGGGCAGTGAAGAGTGAAAGGAGGACTTGAATTCTTTCTCAGAAGCTCTGTTCTCCTTGATCACAAATTGCAAACTTTGTCACACACACTGGAGAAACAGCCTGGCTGAGATCCAAAACCAATGTTAAAACCAGCAATGTATGTTTTTATCCCACTGAGCAGCTCAGGAACCCAATGGGTTCTCACCCTGCTATCACCCAGCACAAGAGACGACATAGAGCATCTGCTTGTGCAGTTACAAAGTTGTTTGCTGGTGACACACACAAAAAAGCATGACAGTCAGTTCAGAAATATATTTTAAAACAGGATGACAGAGGTCACACTAAGAAGGGTGTTAAAAAAGAGTTGGCAGCAGTTATTCACAGCTTTTCACCATAAGAGAACTATGGGGCATCCTATGGAATGAGAGGCTGTGGTGCTGACTTACAGTAATTGTGCTATTTGTTACAGCAGGATGCTGTGAGATCCAGAGCTCTGAGTGGATTGGATACATGCAAGCCCAGTGTCATTAAATCTAATGGCTGGGTTGGTGTGTAGAGCCTCTGGCTTGGGAAGGCCTTGCCCTGAGAAATTAGGGGGAGATATATGGTGAAAGGATCATTCTTCATTTTCCCTATGTCCTATTTCATTCTTCTAAACACCAATTATTGACTGTTTGCAGTGGTGAGATGCTGGGTTATGTAGATGACAGCAGTCTGCACTATTATCAATTCAGTTTTGGATGTGCACCCTCAGGGCCAAGTCTTTTATGAGTGTATGGTGACTACCTTTCAGAACATAATATGTGCAATTTAAATTTTAAAATGCCCATATGCTTTGCTATTCTCGTTTTCCTTTGTGTGAATCTTTGAATTTTAATATGTGTGTCCAAATGTACAATGATAAAACATGCAGCTCATGTCAGCAGTAAAATGCATAGTAATTTATTAACTTTTTCATTGTGAATACAAATTGATTTGATGATGTGCCACATAATGAAAAAATATTTGCAGTCACGACTTGCATTCTAGTTGCTGCATTTTTTTAAATTAAACATTACAAAGAGTTTGAAAACTGCACAACACTTGTTGATGGCCAATAGGAAACACTAATACTATGAAAAGTAATCAATACTTCTACATGTCTTTGAGGACACTCTTGATTAAGAATTGGTTTTCAAAATCAGATTGTCATATATTGTTTGTATTGTATTGTACTGGGTATTTGTAAGAATTCTTGGCCAAACCCCATTGTTTTTATTTAGAACAACCCCTGAACTCAATACCTTTTAGTTGCATATCATTAATGCTTTTGTAGTGTAAGTCACTGTATTTTATGAAGCCATTCTGAAATCCATTATAATGTAGTAAAGAGATCACTGTAGTTTGGGATTACTTCCAAAGAGAATTTTTGGGTATTAAGTTTACTGTGGTGGCATCTAGATCTAGAGACATGTGAAGACCTGATCATTCCTTGGTTTCTGTCCAGCCTGTTAGCTGGATCTTCTAATTTGCAATACCATCTTTTATCTGTAGTATGCCCTCTACCATTGACTTTGATCAGCACTAAGAAGCAGGCAGCCAAAATAGCAGCAGGCAAAAATAGAACATCATTGTTAGAAACACCTTCAATCAAGTGAATTCTGGAAGTTGTTCTTCCTCCCAAAGCCTCTCATGCAATAACAAAGGTATTTGTGCCCTAACTGAATAATAATATGCTAAACTCCCTCTGAACTGCAGCTTCTATTGCAGTTCTTCTTACAGCCCAGCTTCATGGATCCCAAAACAGGCCATAATGCACTTTTGTATGGCTGGTAATGAACCATTTCAAATGAATACTGGATACTGAAGGAATTACATGCTGTGTAATTGATCTAAAGAACAGATTAGGACTGCTGCTATTTCATTAAATCTTATTAGCTCTGACTTAAGTACTTAAAATTGCAGCTATCCTGTGTCAGATAGATTACACCCCTTGTCACATGGCAAGTGAGGTTTTCATCTACTAGATCACAGTTTTTATAAAGGAGCAGGGTGATGAAAAGGAATATAAATGAAGGGCCATGAAGCTTCATCCTCAGACACATTGAGCCCCAAATGATTCATTTAACTGAGAGAAATCAACACTTTCAGAATACATATGAAGACCTGTTGTTTGTTTCCATATTTTGGTCTTAGACCACTTCTGTGGAACCTGAGTTTGGTTTTTAGCATGTGGAACAGCCCTGAAGAGTTCTGGTGGGTGAGATCTTATATGATTGCAGGGGAATCCAGTGGGTCCTTCCAAAGCATCAACTTTTCTCTTGGTTCCTTCCACTGGAGCTTGGCATGCCTCAGGAACCAGCAGGCCAGTAAGGCTAGAGGACAGTTCTGGCTGAGGAACAGATGGTTTCAACCAAAATTAAATTCAGCTTGAAAAATAGTTTGTAGATCTCAAAAAAGAAAGGGCTTTTTATTACCTTAGGACTCAAGCTAATTTTTAGGGACCCTGACATGCTTAGAAAATTATATTTTTCCTGGCTTGCCTTTGACAACAGCCTGCTAGACTTTCTTACCAGTGTGCTGGTCTTTCTTACCTTTTATTCTTTTGTCCTATGACCTAGTATTTAGCTCCATAATCCCCTAAATCAAACAAAATAGCATAGAAAGCCTTTGATCTGAATTTTCTCCACAAGGCATATTACACTACATTGAATACTTTTCATGAGATCTAGAATGCTGCACTGTGGGAAACAAGACTGAAAATTTGAACACCATTATGCAAGATTTCAGATTGTAGTAAGGGGTGAAATAGTGACAAAAGAACCATAGACTTTGGTTAAAACAGATAATACTCAAGGCTTTTTTTATTATTATTCCTTTGATGAGAGAATATTTAAGACCCTCTCACATGCAGAGTCACCATATTAGTACCACAGCCAAAGCAGTGGTTCATACAGATAAAGAATAAAGTAAAATTAATCCAACAGATGTCTTTTGCAAATATAAGAAATTGTTCCAGCAAGTCTTAAAAAAATGACAATCACATAAAATACCAACTCCACCTTTTAAGAGTTATTTGATTTCTTTTACATTATTATGTAAATCTCAAAGCCATTTATCTGCCACAAAAACCTGTTTTCCTTCTTGTACCCTAAGGTTGTTGCAAGCCTCCTGCAGCCAGTGGCCTTGGCACTGAAACCTGCCAGGACTGGCCACTCTCAGACAGGGTGGCCACAGCCAAATGCTCTGCACTGAGCACTGAGGGGCAAAATTCCAAGACAACCAATTCTCTTTCATCGTGGTGGTGCCACAGTGAAGGTTTGAAATCTCCCTTGAAATCTGTGCCAGTAAACTCAGATCTATCTGGTCCTCTCAGCTCCTAAACTGCTCATGCAAGACTCCTTTTAGGAGAGAAGGTTTAAACTCTGGTATTGCTCTAAATATTCAGCTTTCCTTTTTCATTTACCCAGGGTTTGAAAGGCTTGCTGCCCCACTGCTAACCAAGGGTCAAGTGTAGATTGCTAATTCAAGACAGGGAAAAATAAAAGGGAAAAAGAAAGCACATGGCATATTTGCTTCTGTTCAGTGCTGCAACTTTGTACTACAATAGGTATTTACTAGTCACACTGATATATAATTAATTTCCACTTCTTGCCATGTTCATATAAAATAGTTAGCACTTACTCACTGGAAAGACAAAAAAAAAGTGTGAATGACCTGCTATTCCCCCAAAATCTCACCTGGCAAAACCATCTTTTCCTTCTTTTGCCTTCTCACCTCCCTCAAGGAGTAAAACTCCATCAGAACAAACAAAAGGAGAATACAGCTTTCATACATTTTAAAAGGTGGAAATTGTATTTGGAGAGAACACGAAAACTCACAAATTCACTCCTGTACAAACCCTTCAGCATCTGCTGCATAGATGGTAAATATAATTTTAAATTGTCTGATAGCTTAACATAAGGAAGTTAAATGCAGGGCAGCTGTTCCCAATCTATATTTAGCCTGAAGTTTCCTACCTGTTTTGGACCTGCAGGAAGGCTTGAATACTGAGATTGTCCATGATTTTATACAGTATTGCTTGATTTATTAAAGATGCTATTCTCCCTGCAGGTCCTATTACACTGTTCAAAAGGTTGTGTACAACTTACCATAAACACAGAATTTTAAGCAATTTTCTATCTAGACTCTCACCCAGGATTATTCTTTTGTACATGTTCATGTATAACCCAGTCCATGAGACATGAATAAAGATCAGCAATTAGCCACAAGTAAAATCCAGGAGAATTGGCTTTGTATTGCATCTTGCACACTCTATTTCAAGAATAAAATTGGGGCAAAATATAGTGATATGCTTTCCAGATACTAACCAAAAGTTGACAAGAACTGATAGATTTTGCATGTTAAAAGTAAATATTTTATTACATATCATGCCCTTGAAAAATTAACTTTGTTTCCATTCTATTTTGTTCAGCATGCCTTGAAATAAGAATGGCAAAAGTTATTCAAGGAACAGATCACCAAGATTCACGGTACCACAGTGACTGCAATTACCTATTTTCCTGGCTCAGTAAAACATAACAATTAAAAAAAAAAATTTTAAAATATTAAAACTGTGAAATTAACAGATACCATCTGTGTCTCTCCTTCAGTATGACTGGCATCATCTGTACAGAAAAGCTGTGTGCCATGGACCCACATCCAAAATCTGCTGGTGACAGTGGTCATCAATTTTGACAGCCTTTTGGGTAAGACCTTGTCACTGCTCTGTCCATATGCACTGATCCTGCATGAACCACTGCACACATTATCAAATTCAGGTTCACAAAGATGCTGCCAAAGGGTCAGCTACAGTAAAATATTTATATTTCAGAGTAACAGTATTTATATATGCTCCCTACCTCTTGCTCTAATTTGCCTTCTTATCACTAGGCTTGTGTTTGTTTTTCAAATGCTGAAAAGACTTTGTTGGTTTGTTCAGGAAATTTGTCTAGACTGTGCTCACAAAGCGTATTTGCTCACATTTGACATTTTCACAGGATGGGAAACAAAATGGAATATCCAAGTTTTTAAGCTCCACAGATGGCACCTAAGCCAGTCAATTTATTTCCAGAATAAGGAGTATCCTTGTTCCAGGCAGTCTCTGGAACAACACAACAGTGACCTGCAGGACAGGGACCCACACACACACTCAGGGCTTTGGGGCCAGCTCAGGCCTCTTGAAATCCATCCAATCATCCATCCCATCATCCATCCATCCATCCATCCATCATCCATCCAATCATCCATCCATCCATCATTCCAATCATCCATCCCTCCATCATTCCAATCATCCATCCATCATCCATCCAATCATCCATCCATCCATC
>VZTT01006444.1:24397-40007 GCA_013400855.1 Buphagus erythrorhynchus
CCATCCATCCATCATCCATCCATCATCCATCCATCATCCATCCATCCATCCATCCATCCACCATCCATCCATCCATCCATCCATCCAGCAGGACATTTACTGCCTCAGAAGAGCCAAATATCCAAGTGCTAAATTGTGATGCCTTTACAGCCAACAAATGTAAAATGTGGCAATTTAACGGAGCATGTGGCTATTTTACCTACTTAACATTTACCTGTGTCTAACTAGAAGAGGTCTCTAAAATGCTGCTTTCCAGCAGCCTGAAGGTTGAGAACCACCTGTAAACATTTGCAGAACAGTCTCTTTCTAGAAACAGAGACTTCTAAACAATCAACCTTGAAATGTATCATATATTATAATATATTTCCAGTGTTATTTACAGATCTTCTTGTTTAATACAATGGACCAGACATGCTGAAAAGGTAGGATTTTTCCAGTCCTCTTTTATACGAAGTACAATAAAAAAGGCACGTAATTATTCACCATAGGAGTTGTGCACCAGTCCAAAACTTAAAGCTTAAAAAGCTACCCATCAGAGAACTCTCTTTATGAGGCAGTATTGGGATGTCTCCTTTGAACTCAGCATAGAAAGATCTGTCTGTCAATTCCTCTAGGAGAGCTTAAGGAATCCACTTTCCTGTTGTGTTCTGGTCTTCACAAGATTTCCAAAATCAACAGAAAACTCTCATTAAGCATCCCACATCATCTGCTGGAGCAAGGAAGAGTCAAACAGGGCATGTGTGTGTCTGCCTTCCTTTTTCTTCTTTCTTTCCTTGGAATGCCCAACTATGGAGGACTCTTGAGAGCCAAGACCTGTTCAAAGTAATTTGTTTGAAGACAAATTCCTCACGAGATATGGCACACTGAGCAGTGGACAGCAGCAGGAGAGGCAGCTCAGCACAGTCAGTGCCGGCCGTGTTTGATCCAGTTTCTAATCATCCATTT
The DNA here is from genome assembly GCA_013400855.1 of Buphagus erythrorhynchus. NCBI lineage: Eukaryota > Metazoa > Chordata > Aves > Passeriformes > Sturnidae > Buphagus > Buphagus erythrorhynchus. The sequence continues at coordinate 25,343 of VZTT01006444.1, forward strand.
CTGCCCCGAGCACCTCTGTACAACTAATCTGAGCCCAAAATTTGCATCCTTTGACATTTCCACTTCTAGACAACGACCAGTGTCTCTGCTGATGATTGGACCATTCTGGGAAAAAAAAATAATAAGGGAAAAGAAAAAGGATTAGATGAAGGAACACAAAAAGTGAACAGACAAGAAAAAACAGTGCTAGATCTGTAAATCCTTAAAAAACATTATAAAATGCATTTCTGTATATATCAAGTGATAAATGCCTCAGAAAGTGAATGCTAGAAATTCCTATGGAAAGCTAGCTAATGCATAAAAAGTACCAAAACAATTCCTTGATAATTTTACATTTAGGAATTGCTGGGCAAATCCCCCCAAATCACTAGAAAATCTCTAAAAAGCACTTAGTGAATCCCTACAGAGCCCAAGAAATAGGAAATCCCAGAGACTGTAATAATACTTTTGAAAGTCTTAAAAATGATTTGAAGATTCTAGATCTTAAAAAATGCCTATAAAGGTGCTAGAAAAATTCTAGAAAAGTTCTAGATGCAAAACTTCTTGGACAGTAAACAATTATAAGCATAATTGACAATCAGGATAGAAATTGAGAATATTCCAAGACAGGATAAGTAAAAATTCCTAAAAAGCATATCCAAAAATTTCTAGTAATAATGAAAGAATATTCCTGGATAGCACACGGTCTATGGAAAACATATCTGACTATTTCTAAAAAGTACTGGGGGAAATTCCTAGTACAGCCCTCCAAAGACCTCCTTGTTTTTCACTAAATACTCTCTAGAGCATCCCTCCTCTCCAACTTATCTCTTCAAGGCATCCTGAGCTCTTCTTTTTCACCTGTGTGAAATCCCAGAACCTCTGTGCTGGCCTCAGGACGTCTTCACACTTCTTGAGGGTGGGTGTCCTGCCCTTGCCATCGTCCACCAGGCATTTGGAGTCGGGCAGGAAGGCGGTGGAGCCCAGTGGCCCCAGCTGCAGGACACCTTCCGAGCTGTAGCGGACCAGCTGAGGGACAGAGGAGAATTCTGAGCTGCTGAGGAGCCCATTGGCCTGTCTGGTACATGTTGCTCAAGGGTAAATCTTGGGAATGTTGGTAAAACCTAGAACGTGACATTCCCTTCTCCCACACCTCTGCTCTCCCGCCACTCCCCACCCACTATTTCACTGCAAAAAGGGCAATCAAGGAAGTGAAGTAATCAATATGTAAATCGTGCCCACTCAGCAGGAGTTGATTTAACAAGGACACAATGTCAATTTTGTCGTGCAGTTTGTTCTTAAGAGCTCTGTTAGAGGCTATTGATAGCAACAAGTCTAATTAGTTTTTGTAAATAAACATTACTGAAAAAATCCAACCATGCAACCAGTATCCAAAAATATGAGAGAAAAAAACCATGAGGGAAATGGCAGCAAATTTGCTAACATATGCTTCAAGCCTACATAATAAGAATGACACTCTGGTATTTCAGTTTTGTGTAAAGCACATTAAAGCAAAAATGCACGATGCTAATTTGGCAGCAGGCCAATACATCAAATCAGACTTATCTACTTCTCACTTCTGTGCTTATACCCAGAGTCATTAAACCAGAATAATATTTTGCCCTTCTTACTCTGCAAGTGCAACACTCAGGTGCCAAAAGACTGCAGAGTGGAGTCAGCTACGTGGCTTGTGTGCTGTGAGTCTGGATGCTGCAGGGTGAGGATCTGAGCCACCAAAGAAATGCAATTACCATGCAGGAAATTCACTGCCTGTCTGGTCCTATTGCTGCTATATGGCTGAAATTACTTAACAAGACTAGGAAGGAAGGTCAGAAGTGCCTGGCATTTATTGGATGCCACTGACCAGTGTGTGAGATATCATTAAGAGTCAATCAAAAAAACCCAAATTAGAGTCTGGCTTTCTACTGCCATCCTTATTAACCTCAGAAGAATCATGCTGTGAATAATCATTTCTTGCTGGTGGTAAAAAGAGCATGGTCTACTTGCTCCCAGACCAGATGCTCTTTGACATAGTATGTGTTCATTTTCCCACCTGCCACTTCTGTTCAGAGCAGCCATGTGAAGCACAGAGGTAGAAGAGAGCCTACATCAGAGAGAGCAGAGAGATAACCACACGAGGATGCTCTGGGTATGAACGGTGCCTTTGTCAGGGCACAGTTTGTACACACTAAATCAAGACCCTTTTGGGGTTTTTTCCCACTCTCAGGTTAGGAGGGACATGTGTAAAATAAGCTCAAGCAAGCAAAGTAATTCAAAATATGGAGGGACTGCCAGGTCAGACAAATTAACTTTGTTTTTTCACATAAAAAGGAGATGGGGAAAAAATACAAATCAAATACAATGCTTTCTATTTTACTTATTTATTTTAAAAATAAAACCTGACTGTATATTTCACACTTATATTCAATGGGTTTTCAGCAGAGTTCAAATGAACTGCGGGTATGGCTGAAACACTGACTAGAAAATGTATTCATCTTGCAGTCTTTATTATCTCTCTGTAGTCCCAAAATACCACCCCACAAGCTTGTTGGCTTTGCCTTATGTAAATAATCAGAAGCACTGTTTATAATGGGCTGTCTGCTCTGTAGAATAGGATTGATTTTCCTTTTTGAGACGAGCAGCATTTCCTGTACTGGTATTAAAATGGTCTAAAACATTCTTTGCCATCAGAATCTCAGTAGCCAGAGTTACATGTGCTCTGCATCACAGTGGCCATGCACTTTGTTATAGAGCAGCCTGTCAAAGCAGAAAGTACCAGTCCTGCTTAGGCTTTAGAAGTGGAAGACACATTAACTCTATTCTAAACTATCTGCAGTATTGAAAGTGGCAGTTTGTGTTACAGCTCAGCAGGGTCAGGGATGGCTCAGTGCAGGAAACTCTTATCTGTACAATCTTGAGACAAATGGAACAACATGGGCTTAATTTCCTGAATCTGCACTTTCTGTCAAGTTTTTACGGCTGTTCCAACAGTCATGAAAACTTAGGCTTATTCCACAATACAAAAGAATTCTAAAAATAACCACCCACAAAGAATTATCTCAGTTCAGACCATATTACATAGGAAAGCTGTAGTGCCTGCTTCTGCAAAATCAGACCAGAAATTAAGGTTTGAAAAGCTACTATATGATTAATAACATCTCCCTCCAAAGAATTCCTATCTTAACTTCCTAGAGACAACATAAAGTGTGAAAATAAGCATTAAAATAAGTTGCTTATTACTACAGGCTAGAAAGCAAGAACTGGGATACAGCCAATTAAAACTATACCTCCCGTGTTCAAACTTGATCTTAAGTGTCACTAACGTACCCACAAAGAAATAATCCCTGAATTTGTGTTAGGACTGTGGGCATGATACATAATATCAAATCTATTCCTAGTGCCAACCAGCCAGAATCAAATGACAAAGTACCCTTTATTAAGAAATATTAAATCTTATTAATTAAAAAAAAATTTTGTGCAGGTTTTGATGGGCTGAGGTCCTTATATATCCACACACTCCAAATTGCAAGCTGCAGAAGAGAAGCACACTTTTATACATCATATGGGGATGGACCTTCACTCAGTTTTTCTCTTTTATCTGGGAAGAGCTGAAGGATTCAAATGACACTGAAGCCAAGTGCTCTATTAAATACTCAAGATCTAATCCTGCTGCCATCTGCTATACTGATGTAAGATAGGATCATTTTCTCTTCAACATTCAGAAATCTGAGCAGAATGCAAAAGATGTCAAAGGTTGTTTCCGAATGCCACCACGCTTGGATCAAAAATAGTCAGTGCTGCTGCCTATGGAATATGATCCTACAGGAATATTAATGTGGTAAGAAAATGGCAGTTTTAAACTGGAGGATTTGACTTCGAAACCATCCATTCCTGCTAATTTCCAGTGAGGTGAAAAAAGCACCAAATGGTTACAGGTAATTGTTTGTAGGAAACAGTTACTAGGATGGGCCTGGTAGCTTTCCACAAGAAATTTAAACCTCTCCCTCTCACTCTTGTTCTCCAGGCAAAAGGAAATCTTTAATGGCTCTCCAGTCCTGCAGCTAAGGCAAGCTGTCAGCTGACACAGGGACTGAAACAACGAGTGATACAGCAATCCCAAACACCCTGCACCTCCAGAATGCCTGTCCCCTCAAGGCAAACACATCACAAGTCATCAAACTCCCATGTTTGTGCCAGAATCCCTCCCAGCTGTTCATCCACCCTGCTGCCCTGCACACACATCTGGGCAGGCACAGCACACCCAGCAAAACGTTAAATATCTGCCCTCTAGCAACAGTTTAAGTAGAGCCTTTCATCTCCTCCCATCCCGTCTGTTTGTGAAGCTGCAAGCCCCGGGAATCCAAGCACATCTCCCTCCCTTCTGGCTGCTCTCAAGGCAGAGGGAGTTCTCTCCTTCCCAGCTGCAGTGCCTCCCCTCTCTGCTCTGAAAGGAAGGGAGGAGGGTGGAGAAGGAGGATGTTCACCGTGGCCCCTCTTTCCCAAGATGTCATTTCATTCAGTTCTCCTCTCTTTCACACACCATATAATCAGCTCCACATCACAGCATTCAAGACAGACTCTGAGACAGTGAATATTTCCACTGTAATATTCTGGGGCTGTGTAAGTGCTCTCAGATGGTTTAAAACCTGCATGTCCTGGAACCATTCTGTGAACTTCCAGAACAATGTCTTCCACTTTTGGGGATGTTGTATCTGTCTTCACAACCCCACTTTTTATTTTTTTTTTTAAATTATTTTACAACAGAAGTGTGTAAAGCCACTGGGCTTTGCTATTTTACAACAAAAGTGTTTAGAACCACTGGGCTTTGCAGCTGTTTGTATGACAGAGGCCATACACAGAGGCAGAGCAGTTCAAGACTCCAAATAGATTCCTTTATTTACAAATTTTCTGTAGCCCTGGACTGTTTCTCCCAGCAGTATTTGCAAATGCCTTTTTCCTGAAAGCCATTAGACTCAAACTTCAGATCCAATGAACACATATAAAAAAGACACTACTTTTCTATAAAATAGGTTTTGAAATCGACTCAGTCTGATGCAAAACCCTGTCTGGATATTCTTAGCTGTTAGCTAACAATGACTTAGCTCAAGTCAAACTCATTAAACTAAATTGATGTAAACTCAGGCTAAACGCATTCCAGAGCATCCATAAAAGAGCTGGTCCTGCTTAAATAAAGAAATTTAAAAGCTGATGTCATTACAAAGACGTGATTTATCACAGTGAAAACTGATCTTGAAAATACACACAGGAAAAGGCATTTTGTTCATGAAGCAGTCACAGTGGAGTGCTTTTATTTTGCCACTTGAAGGCAGGACAACAATATCCAAGGGAAACAGAAGGGTAAGACATGGAGAAAAGAACATTTTATCACAGATGAACAGTAATCTTGTTCCTAACTCAGCTTTCTTTAAACACCTGCCTGACTTGGGTGGGTTTCAGTGGAGCCATGTGTACACTAAAATCACTGGTAACCTGCTTGTCAGAATTGAAGAGTATGAAAAACAAACAAGGCTGTAGCTGAACAGGGAGAGGCTTTCACATTGGTAGGACATATGAACACCAGTGATAACCCAACTGGGGAAAGTGAGTTCCGTATTTATATTAATTTATATTCAATAGGCATGTACAAATAACCCAAATCTCAGCTCAGTAAGGGTATTTTATGTCCTATGCTTGAGATGAAAGATGTCAGAAATGGAAAGCTAAATGCAGCAGACAACTATGCTCACCCAGGCTGATAGGAAGAGGGGCTTTAAAAATGTTTATTTAATATATTAAAATGCTTGCTGTCAACACCTTTCATGCTATGTGCTTGAATATCCTTGATTAGGGTTTGTACAGCTGTGGTTCTCACACTGAATTAATTTTGTAAATTGTGGTGAGATGATAGAAGTTTTCCAGCTGTGTAATCATTAATTACCTTGGCTGCATTTGAGTGGCTCCAACTCATGCTTGTCTGTGAAATACTCAACTTAGATAAAACATCACCTCTGTCTTCACTTGGTGCTTCTTGCAGAATGAAATCTCCTTTCCTCTTTTTGTTGGTTTGTTTGTTTGTTTTAAAGGGAAATGGAAAAAAAATCACTACAACTTATGCCCCCATCTATTTTTTTCCTGAAGTCAAAGCCTGCTCTGTGAAACAGGAATCATGGAGGCAAACAAGTAGGTTAAGGACTTAAACTGCAAAATAAATTACAGTCAGAACCATTTATTTCATTACTCCTCTAAGTGCTAGCACACTGATAGAGATTAGATGTTGCTAAGGGGCTTTCTGGAAGGACTTGAATTTGCAACTTTCTGTTCAGATTAGAATGGAGCAAGAGACTGAACTCTCTCTGAGCGCCTTGACATCTCTAACGAGAGTCTTCTTGAGAAGCTAATTTACATCTAATTAAGCAATGCTATTTTGTTACCTTATTCAAAGGCTGCTCCTTCCACTTCTACTAGGAGAGTGTCAGTCAAATACTCCACAATGATCCTGCCAAAGGTGGACATTGTGCCAGCAGGAATTACTGTCTGTCTCACTTTGCCTCCATGGTGATGCACAAGCCAGGACTCCCAATCAATATATGTATGACTGAACCTCGGATAATTGTTAAGCCTGATAAGGTCAGAGTTTATTTACACATGAGAATGTTCATTAGCATAGTTTTGATTCAGCTGCTACTTCAAAAGAAACTAGAACTGCATTTCAGAAGAAGCTCAAGCCCTGGATTTAAATAATATCCAACTTGTATAAGTAAAATCACTACAAGCATGGAAGGAAGAAATGTCATTTAAAAATCTCCAGATATCTGTAAGAAAATAATAATATGCACAGGGACTGACCAAAAAAAAAAAATCTTCTATTTTAGAAAAGTCTTAACTTATAGGATATTCTTAATTCCCTTTGAAGCTGATGTTAAATATGTGCTTAACTTTTTGCCTACTCGGGGAATCAAATCAGCAGCTTGATAAATAATTTCTGCCCAGGAGTCTGTTGGACCAAGGAACAGTTAAATTAAAGAAGTATCATGAATAAGTCATGTCATAACAAGAAGAACTGTTCACTCACAGAGACTACCTAAATTAATTAATCTTCAGTGGATCCCTGTTATTTAAACAAAGTAATGTGATTCTTTTGTTTTCCTAACTGGCAATTTCAAAGTATAGATTCACAAGCTGGACAATCTTGGAAAAGGCACCCGACAAGACTGGAGGAAAGCCAGACATTTGCCTTTGCAGCTCAGGAATCACACTGCCAAACTCAACCCAAATACATCAATTTACTCTGTTTCTTCTGCATATTCTCTAAGTTCAAGGTTTGTCACTGATGATGGGATTTCCCCCATTTACCTGGGAGGACATTCCATGGCATGGATAAAGGATGGCTTTGTCATCCTCTTCGGCCCCCTGGTCCAGGCAGTAGCCACTGGCTTTGCTGTTCCGCACCTATAACCAGATCAGAATAAATAATAAAAATAATAATAATAATAAATAATAAATAATTTCACTTGGAAATTAGTCCCTGTTTTAGTCCAGTCCAGCTAAACCTCAGCTATGCTACAGCTGCTGAAACAAGTACTATGTAAATCTGCTCTCTGAGAGACACATGCTTCTCCTTCAGCTATGACAGGGTGCCAGCAGTGAATCTGCTCCAGGAAAAGACATTATTTGGACAACCTGCTGTCTTTACACACCTTGGGTCAGAGTTACATTTTTGACAATTTATTCAAGGATCAGAACTTCCTAAAATTCACCCTAAATTCACCCAGGCCAAGTTTTGCTCCAAATTGCCATTGTGCAAACATAAATCTTGACCCCATACGTTGATAATGTGGCTTTACAAACAGGATAGGATCTACCCAGGATTGCTGTTGGATGTGACATACTTTTGTTTCTTCCTGTTGCTGATATAAAACCAAAAAAGCATCTGAAAATATTTTATTTGAACTGAAAATAGAGTACATTGTTGTGTACTGAAGTGACATAAAGCACATTTTATGAAAGGGCACAGGTTCAGAGATCCAAGGAAGTAAAAAATTCCTGTATATCCCCAGATAAGGAGAATTTACAAGTCTATAAAAACTGGGATGGAGCTCTTGTGAAAATCCTTTCAGCCTTTCTGTTGAGGCTGGAAGCATTACACACATATTTTGAACATAGAAAAACTTAATACATATCATAAATAAGAAGTTATTTAGACAGACACCTCAAAAGATTCAACAGGTGAGTCTTGGTTTAGACTGTGAAGTACCTGTCTGGTCACTCCCATAATTTAGAAACAGCTGCTGCATAAGATGTCAGAAAAAAATCAGTATATATTCCTTCATATTATAGTGTACAGGGTTAACAGGGAATCTGATTGGATAAGGGAGCTCACCAACAACTGAATTTCAGGAGGTTTATTTTATGGCTTGGGTGCTATAAAGGCTAAAGAAGATGAAGGCAGCTTTATGAGATGGCTTTAAAAAATGAGAATTGAGTCACTAGGAAATATATTTTTACTACTGTTTCAATCTGTTTCACATCTACTCAATACACTTCTTCTCCTTGAAACTCACAAAAATCTAGACATCTTTTCCTCCAGGAAAATAATCAGAAGAGAAAGTAGTTAACAACAAGCTCAATGTCATTTAGGATGAACCCTAAAGTAAGACTGAAAGGGACCTAGGTTGGTTTATACCAGGTAAATACCTTGTGTGGCTCTATTTTATTAAAAAGTGTTAAATAATTTGGTATTTGCATCACTGAACTTCCTGTTTGACTCAAGAACCTTCTATGTGACAGCTCAAGAGGAACAAACTTTGTTTTAGAGCCCAGATTGCTCGGGGTCTGGTATAATTGACACAACATTGGCACTTCTGCCAATGTTCTTCACTGTTAACGACCTTCTCAGAGCTGACAGATACCAACAGCTCCTCTTGAATTTACTGAATGCCTTTTCTCAGTTCCTGATGGGGGTAGTTATATTGGGATGCAAAGTGATATCATGGAATAAAACTTGCATTTTGTATCAATGTCTCAAGTGCCTGACTTATTTTTATATGAAGTCAATCAACTGGAAGAGAAGGGAACAGTCTCCATTTAGTTGTCTTCTGGGAAAATATAAAATATATTGCCTTCAGCAGGTATTGCAGCTCATGTAGACAATTATTTTAGCTCTGTTGACCACTGACGTTTTCTTTATGATGTCCATGGCACCTTATTTGTGAAAATGATTGCCTCAAACTCATGTGTCAGTATTTTAAAATGAGAGCCAAAGAGGCTGCATGTCAGTGTCAGTAAGGATGACTTCACCTGCTGCCCCCCAACAAAAGGGCTTCTCAAAGCCACCCTCCTCAGTGCTGACTAAAAGGAGGGGAGGGCATTTTTGTTTCCATTGCTGTGCTGATGTGTGACTGCTCTGCACATCCTGACAGGCAGCTCTGAAAGGAGAGGGCTGCTCGAGTGCAGCTGTGATGTGCTCCCAGAGACATACTGTACCTCTCCATAAGTGACTGTGTTGTTGTACACCCTCATCTCAGGGTACACGTTCTCCAAGTACCACTTAAAGCTCCGGCACTGCAGCCGCTGTCGCAGAGCAATTCTTTCAGAAACGTCTCCAAAGTCAACTCCGGGGTTCTGCAAAGCAGAAAATGAATAAAGAAATCTCACTGGCTTTATGGTTGCTATCTTTATTGAAATCAAACTGGAGTTCATTTTGTTTACCAAGCTGTATTTCCCTCTTTTCACTCTTTTGTTGTAAGCAGCAACTCATCAAACAGCTGCTGTTGAGCGCAGACAATAATTATTAATGAAAGCCAGTGGAAAAAGGAGCATAAAGAACAAGCAAAACCCCAAAATAAATCAAAATAATAAGAATACAATAAGAATGTTGTTACTTACAGCAGTTCTAAGTGTTTGCAATCAATCCTGAAGCCTTTCAGATTCCTTTAGAATTTAGGCAGTAATTCTGTTCTAAAATACTGCGGCTTGGTCATGCTTTACTCCAGTAAGAGATTTGAATATTCAGTAAAGTAAATGATGTCAGAACAGATCTGCTAAAACTTCAAAGCAAAGCTACTCAAAAAGTCATTAAGCTCCACTAAGCATTCATATAGACCAGCATTCAGTTTTTACTAGAACTGGAGCTCATTTGCAGACTTGAGCCATAGCAGGCAGTTAAACTCAAAACCTTTATAATTCTACTTCAGAATTTAATTCACGTTTAAATACAAATCCCATGAAAGACACAGGTTGGAAGATTCAAGTTAATATGAACAAAGTCAGCCATTTAAAACTGGCTGGTCCTGAGTTAGAGTCTGTTGATTTAAAGTGTTATAAATCATCACAGTTCAACATTAAGACAGTAAGAGTTACCTCATCCAAAAACCTTTTCTGACACTATATTAATCAAATGGACTGAAACTGGGGAGTTTTGCATGAGTTCTCTCTGAAGTGCTTTGTGCTTTTCCTCCAGAAGAATATATGTACATTTTACAGATTGTTTCTAATGCAGGGTTACAAGACAGCAGCAAATCTTAGCTCAGGGTTTATTAAGATCCCCAACAGATGCCTGATTTTCAGGAGAGAATACAAGTGTAATACTGAACAGGTTTTCCTATTTGCCACATAAAGAGTTTGCTGTGCTCACTGCTGCTTGCTGATGCACGTTCTGTCAGGAGCCCTCAGAGCAGCATCCATTCAAATGAATGTTAATTTACGTAGTACTCGAGGCTGTGAGGAAGGAGAGCAATCCTCTGAGGCACTCAGTGCAATAAATCATTCAATGTAAGATTCCTTTATCACTAAAATTGTCGAGGAATAAATCATAAGTGGGGATGTACCAAGTATTTGGTTAAGTGAAATAAAGCTGTGCTGACCTGCTGCTGAAGGTTATAGGAACACGATCTTGCAGGTGTGCCAAGACCATCTGCTGATCTAAATATACATTATGCACACATTCTTAATAACCTCAATAATCTCAAAATAACTTTGAGTTGTGAAAAAGATGGTGGGAGTTATAGAAGAGTTAATTTGGATCAGTTTTGTGGTATGGGAAAATGCATGTGTTTTACCTGCCTCTTTTCTGCCTTATATAAAATGAGGCAATACAGTGCCCCTTTTTTTGCAGTGCTGTTTCTACAGAGCACAAGAGCAGCAAATTGAGCAGCTATGAAAAATCCATGCTCGCCTTCTGTGCCAGCTGCAGTCACCATGGGCAGGTTACAGTGTGGTGGCACAAGAATGAGGTGTCCATAGGATTTACTTTGTGGACATATTCTTTTTAACCAGCTAGCCAGGTTTCTAATTCCCCTGTAGAAGGTTTTTGTGATGGCTTATGCCAGTACAATACTTCTGTCATCTGTACTGAATACTACAGTGAATAATGTCATGAGCACTAACATCAGCTTTCTTTTTTTCCTGAAAGCTAATAGGCTTATTTTTATGATGCACATTTTATCAATCAATCAATTCATTTTATAGAGAGAAAATTTTAATGTTCAGTACTTCTGCTGATTTTATGTCTTTTATTGTAGATGTGCGCAGGTTTTTTTAAAAGCTCTGCTGTATAGCTCAGTGCAGAAAACTGCATCAATAAGTAATCTCAGAGAGATTAAAGGAAATCATGTCTTGGTGTAAATGCTTATTTAAATATCATCTTTTCTCAGAATTCATTTGCACATGTCATCAAGCAAGCAAATTTACAGAGGTTACTTTTTCATGTCCTAATTGAAAACTGACCATTTTAGCAAGTGTATTTTATGTGTGCAGGCAGGGCCAAAATGCCCATAAATCTTTAATGGACACTGCTCTGCCTTCCTCCTACTGTCACAGAAATCTTGTGCAAAAAAAGTGGTGCAGTATTGCCTTTTGTTAAGGCAAAATAATTCTCTGCAGTTACCTCTTGAGCCAAAAGAAGTCACCAAAAACACATTGTGGAGACCTTGCACAGAGTGCCCAATATTGAACAGCAGTGAGTGAATTTAGACCTGTGAGAATATCTGACATATTCAAAGATCCCATGGACAAGGAGGAAACGTTGCTCCTCTAGGTATGTGTATTTTAAAAACTGTAAGAGGAAAGAACAAAAATGGGGTGTCACTTATTAGGTACCAAAATATGAGTAGATGTCTAGGACAGACTAAATCTAATGAAGTCTTTGACAAGACTCCCATGACTTTGATGAACTTAGGTCATAACTGAATATTCCCAAAGACGCTGCTGGGTTTGCATATTTTCTGGTTCTGATAGCAACATTCTTGTTCCTATTTGCTTCAGCTCTGGGCATACCCCTGCAGCAAGGGTTAACTAAACCATCCTTACCTACAGATCAGTGTATGTTACCCCTCTGCTGCTCTCCCTGTGCCCCTTCACATGAATAATTTGGATGCAAACACAGCCAAGGAATATAGCAACAGCCAGCTTCCACCTGGCTGGGATATAACATAAAACTCTTCTCTCTGCAAGAATTATGCTCAGTGCAGATGTAGCATGTGATAGACTTATAGAACAAAGTGATAAACTGAACCTACAGTTTATCTAATATTTATATTACACAGGTTCCTAGAGGTCCCCACACGCCATCTACAATTCGTGTGTGCAGTGAGAAGCAGAACGTGCCCACATTGCACCTCTCAGCCTATGGACAATAAAGCTATTTAATGTGTGATTCTCTTATTGCATTTTTTTATGCTGGTGAGGTCTACTGAGTCTCAGGATGAATGATGATATTTATTTATGGACATTTCTGTCATCCCCACCGTTGTAGCATATGAACACCTCAGAGTTTAACGGCGCCCCAAATTAACGACTTCTGGGGGAGCACATAAACCTGAGACATTTTGCTCTGCTTAAATTATAAATCTGTGTCACTGCATACAACAGTCTGGACTGAGTGCACAACTAAACTTACACTAAGGAAGGCAGTTCACATGGCAGAACTCTCTGTACTGAGCACGCACCAAAACACTTTCCCCAAACTCAGCCCGGTGCAGTAACACCCTTCACTCCAAGAGCTAGCTATGAACAGCCACCCACGTTTCTGCCTCTGCTCAGGACAGAGTGTGAGCTGTACTTACTGCCATGGGGATGTTCCAGGCCATGTAAACGTGTGACTTGAAGTCATCCATCCAGACCTCGGCGGCGCGCAGGGCGTTGCGCTTTGCGTAGTAGTCGATGTCGTTGTTGTAGGGCTTCTTGGTGCGCTCGATGTGCGCCACGCGGGAGCAGGGCAGCACCTCCATGCTGCCCCCGCACTGCCACACCTGGGGGGCACAGAAAACACTCACATGGCTCCTCCTTCCCCTTCACAGACCATACAAGGGCTTCTCTGCAGGTGCTGTGGGTAGATTGCTAGGCAGAGGTGAGGGCTATTGAGCAGTTCAAAAGGATCGTCCAGTTTACCGCTGCAGGTGAGACTGAGGGGGATGCAGATGGCTGCATTAGGTACACAAGTTTAGTGGACACAAAGAGACAAGTTCTTCGCTGTGGATACTGCAGTCAGGGAAAACAATGTGAGTTTTCCCAGGCTACTCGAAGGAAAACAGAAAGGAAAGGATTAATAACAAAGTTGCACCTGGCGCTGTGGACGCGTACAGTGTGTGTAAAACGTGATGTTTGGGTAAAAGCATGTTTACAAGAGGTGCTGCTTTCCTTGGAGCAATGAGCTGATCCTATTCTTGGTTTAGTGAACTAGTCTGTAAAATGTGTGTACTTCTACAATAAATCACTCCCCTGTTTTCTGGAGGAAGCCGTGTTGCTTCGCCACTCTCCAGCAGACAGCGACACTTCACCATAATCTCACTGCTCCTGGGACCACGAGGCAGAGAACAAATTGTGAGGCAGTAACTTCTGCCAGGAGTGCTCTTTTCAACTAGTGCTACTGAAACTTCAACAAAAATCAGCTGTGCCACCTGGCTGTGTTTGACACATGAATGGGGCACTAGAAAGGGCTCTAAGGTCACCCCAGAGCCTTCTCTTCTCCAGACTAAACATCTCCAACTCTCTCAGACTGTCTCCACAGGAGAGCTCTCATTATCTTATCTCTCTACCCCTGAGCTGATGAAGAGGGCTAAAAGGGGCTGAGTGGGGACTGTGACACCCAGCCTGCCTAGACACCATGGAACCCATGCAATTTTCAACCAATGGAACAGTGCAATTTTCTCCCTGCTGATTATTTACTGAACTCCATGGCAGGGGACAATGAGGACTTGTCTCTTTTCATCAGCAAGATCTGGAGTGATGCAGAGTGAGGGAGGCTTATGGATTCAGCTCCCACAGGTCTGCACCTAGTAGTAGAGTCTAGCTGAAGTAAATGAAAGACATTAAAATATAAGCAATAATTCAGTACTTTCCAAGGTTGCCTTTTACTGAGAATAATAGCACATTTCCATACAAGATGCATTCCAGAACTATTCTGGGGCAGTTCTCCACCTAACCTGCCTTCTCAAGGACAAAGATAAAGTGCTTGGGAAGTGGCAAATAAAATTTCCTCTGCTCTGGCTTTTCTTTTTTTAATACTATGTTAGGTAATATTTACTTGCTGCTTTCTGAACAGTTCTGTAGTAAATCACTGGCCACTGAAATTTACATTTGATAAGTGGAATACACTGAAAAACACACTGCTCATAAATTTGGACTGACATGTGCTGGGGATTTCCAGTACAAAGAGGAAGTGCTACAAAAAAAAAAAAAGAAAAAAAAA
>VZTT01006444.1:52634-104161 GCA_013400855.1 Buphagus erythrorhynchus
GCACAGCAGCAGAAAGGGTTTTGTGGCTCCTTGTGTCCCATTGCTCAGACTGAACTGGAGGTTGGTTGGTTTATTTTGGCTGGGCAAAGTAAAGACCTGATCCCAGAGGTGTTTGTGCCAGTCCTGGTTCATTCCCCCTGCCTTCCATATTCTCTCATCCCTGCTGCTTGAGCTGGTTGTGCAAATGCTCCATAAACTGGGTAAATTATAATTCAAGATTATATAGTCTAGTTTAAACAAATAATAAGATATTGCATCATTTTGACAGATTTGGGAAGTAAGTAGTTAAGTAAGCAGTTGAGGTTTAAGCAAATGGTAATCTCTGTTTCAGAATGAAGAGGAGACAATATTTCTGGTAGCTTTGCTGGAAACAAAATGCCCAACTATAATTTATGTAGTCATGGACCTGTTAAAGGGTAAATTCAATTTTTTTAAAGAGGAGTACTGTGGCTGTTAATGTGGCAGCAGTTATGGAAGCCTCAATTACATCCAGATGCATTTTGAAATACCAGGCGCATTTCATCCTCTGAAAGATGGACATGGACAGAAAGAATATTTCCTCCCATCTGCCACAGAAAATAAAATGAATATACAAAAATAGAATGTCTTATTCAAAGTCCAATCTGAACCTACAACACAGCCAGAAAAAATGAACTCAGGTTTCCCAATTTTTGGAAATCTTTAGCCAAAGATTTATCCTAACACAGCCAGCTGTGGTCTCTGGGCTCTGCATGGAACAGGCAGAGAGCTGTTACTCATTAGCAGATCTCTGCAGGATTTCTGGCTAGAAAACATCAGTTCTGCTCAGTATTTCAAAATTAGTGTTCAACCCAGTCTTTCTCACCTTTCTTATTTCGAAGAGAAATCCCCCTTGGTGCTCTGACAGGAGCTGAGCAGCACTGGCAGCCCCAGGGGAGCCAGGCCAGGGCCCCAGGGAATACTCAGATTTTCCATGAGTTTCCAGGGTCCCCAGAGCTCCCCATGGAGCACCCAAAGGGAGCACCTGAAAGCTCTGCAGGTAAACCTGTCCCATGTCTGCACTTGTCAAAATGCTCAAACTTGTGCCAACAGACCAAGGAAAAGTACTTGTCTTCCTCTGACAAATTAAATGTGTTTCACTAGTGTTCCTCCTAAATAGCAGAAGAGTGTTTTTCAACCTCAAAATGTGCAATAGAGTGAGATGTAAAAAGCCCAATCTATTTTCTGAGAGAAGTCCAAGAGACAGTTTAATAAGCAGCTGCACGGGAAGAAATTCCTGGTTGTAGCTCTTTAATGTAGCAGAAGAAGACATAATGAAATCTAATAATTGGTAGATCATACCAGAGAAATTCTGACTTCAGAATAAATTGGAGCTTTTTAAACAACATTGAACAGCCTGCTGACCCACTGTGGCAAATTCTCTACTTCTTCCAGGAGTTTTGCAGTCAGAGTAGGCATCTTCTAAAACCTAGCAAAAAACTCAAACAGAAATGATGGGGCCCTCTGTGTAAGCTGCTGGGTCAGGATCTTGGCCCTTTCATTAGCCAGTTTAATTAAAGAAACCTGATGGAAGTTGGGGAATTTAACCTCATACCTCAAATTCACAGAGTAGGGAGGAAGAAATACCACAGCTCAAAAGAAAGTCCATCAATTGGCAAACTTTACTTCTCCAATGTTTATAAATTATATAAAACTTTTATGTATTAAAAATTAATCAGGCAAGCTTCCTAGACTGAGCTAATGATCCTTGGATGTAGAATTAGAATTTCTTCAAACAATATTTCTTTCCTCAAATCTCTCACACTACAATTACTGTGGTTATAGGGCAAGAGATACAGGTGGAGATTAACAGCTCCTTCACAGGCTGAAAAATAATGAATGCACAGTTCATCAATTTCTGGTAATCCAAAATACAAAAGAACAACGTCTTTGTCTGCTTGTCATAGCTAAGGATGTGCAACAAACCAAAAGTTACCAAGCAGAACAGACTTTCTGCACTTTGAGCAGTACAGTCACAGTTTTATATTAATAAACTCAAGAGTAGGCAGCAAGAAACAGCTATTAAACTGAACAGGACTAACCATGGCCAGGACTGAGCATGCAACATCTCAGAAACAAATGTTCTGTAAATGTCTTCCTTGAGTAGAAAGTGGAAACTTTATTTTGAAGCTGGCCCTTGGGACAGTTGTCATACAATGCCAGGTTAAAATAAAAGTAACAAAAGCTAGCAGCAGAGTTACTGGGAAGAGGGCAGGGGAAGTGGGGTGCTCCCAGTTCCACCCTCTCTAAGCAGCAGAGCAAAGCTGTCAGGGGGACTGCACAGGACAGCCAGGGTCTCTGCAGGGCAGACCCAAGGCAGATGTCAGGACTTTCCCTGTATTCCCATGTGGATTATCTCAACCTGGCCCTTACTTCCAAACTGCTTTCCATTTTTAACCCTTAGATTGCACTTTGCCTTTGTCTAATGACATAAGGAAAACGTGCAAAGAGAAATGTTTTATATCCCTTGAGATCATTAGGAAATCCCTTCCTGTCTTGGCTGCTGCTGCAGAATGGCCTCACTGAGAGCAAGAAAGCAATTTGCAATTGCCTGTAGTTCCAGATCCAGCCAAGCACTTGACTGCTTGCCTAACTGCACAGCTCTGTGTTATTCCATTGACTAGAGCAGGACCACTCACACAGTTAAAATTAAATGCCTGGTTAAGTGCCTTGTAGGTTTTTTGGCTTGTTAACAATTCACTGCCAATACCTCAACCTGCTCAGGCTGTTGCTCCTCACTGCAGTGCTCCTCTGGAATTTAAAAGCTCCTTTTAACTCCGAGTTGAACAAGTAAATGCGCTCCTGAAAACACCCCTGAGAAGATCTACTGAAGAACCTGCTATCTTTCCAACTTATGTAATTTTTTATAACAGATCAGTACATCACACTTATCTCATTAGCAGTCATCTCCTCAGGCAGTACATACAGTGTAGGTGGGTTTTCCTTTTTTTGACTTACCTAGGAAGTCTTACTGTCTCTAATTTTCCATGAATCTCATGAATTGCCACTGAAATCTTTATAGCTACAGTAGGCTGGGATGTAATGTTCTAAACCAATTTTATACCCAATAAAACAATTTAATACCTAATAAACTTTATGAAGAAAGTGGCACATTTCTAAGTAGTGCCTCTTGCTAATGAAATCAAGCCAAAGATGCTTGAGGAGGAAAAGCTCCCTGTCTGTGGGTAGCAGCCTTGGGTGTGTGCTGACACTTAGGACATCAGAGACCTCACAAACCAACTGATACAATCTGATTGCCCAGGCAGATTTGGCAGAGCTGTACCAGTGGGTTCATCAGTGAAGAATTACTAATTCTTGTCACTCCCTGAGGTGTTGCACTGCAGGTACAGAGGGAGAGTCCAGTGAGGGGACAAGGAGAGCTCCTGTCACTGTCCCACTGGCAGGTTTACTTTGGGTGAACTTCCCAAAGGCACAGACTTGGCTTCCCAAACCTGGCTGCAAGGCTGGAAAAGGCACAGGCACAGTCTCTCACCTTTCTAATTCAGCTAAAGCCTGAAAGTGCTGGTATGTGAAAAATGAGAGTTAATCTTGCAAGAACTTTCTGGAGCACTCACACGTTGACTAACAAAATTCTGGGAAGAGATGATTTTTGGGTTTCATTTAAAATGAGAATAGCACACATAACCTCAGGATGAAATTGGCATTCTTGAAAACAGAACTTCACTTGGGAGAACAGTCTCATCATTTTGCTCCATAGAGCAGCATGAAACAGATGTAATCAGATAATTGTAATATGCTTCAGCTAGAAAGAAGGGTAAGGAAGAAAAACTGTGTGTAAAGGAAAAGAGGATGGGTCACAACAGCAGCAATGACTTATGAGGGTTATTTCTCACATCTGAAAGCCCAATAACTCACAAGCACCCCAGCCATAAGTGAATTATATGAGCCTTTGTGCAAGTAAAATTTTCCATTATGTACCTAGTCTCATGGACTGTAACAATTTGTCTCTTTTCACAAAATCATGAGGAATATTTCCCAGATAACATCAAAAGCCACAAAGGGTAAAGAGCTTCCTTGCCTGAGAAAATGCACATACCTCAATCATCAACACTGCTCTACATTTAAAACTGCCTCAGTGCTCTCCTTTTGATGCTCTCCAGGAGCTGTGCCCTACAATGCATCATTGACACATAGTCCATATCCTCTGTTTCCTTCTCTTTTTTCCTCTGGCACTAAGACTGAACTGCACTTTCAGTTTGGCTGTTGTCAATTTGCGTTGACTCATTGACTGTGGTGAAGTTACTCTGAATCCATAGCAGCCTAAAGTCAGCAGATGGCCATAAGAACAGCTTTTGTAATCCTCTCCTGTCACCTGATTTGTTATCACAACTGGACCTTGGAATCCTCTGTGATATCAGCATATTTAAAAATAAAAAATAGAGACCCAACTGCTAAGAAAACTAGTGGCATATTTCTGCAATTTGCCTTATGGACCTCTTGGAGTTGTTCGGATGCTGTGCTCAGCTTTGCAGTGAGAGGCTTCATGTTTCTAAACTTAACTAAAATGAACTTTAAAATGAAATTTCTACACTATTTTTATCTTATGGAGAAGTATTGTAGAGGGTGATTATGTGCTTTCAGGGAAATAGTACAGATAATAGACCTGAACTTCATTTCTCAGTTTCTCAGCTGACACTTCCAGGGTTTGAAGAAAAAGTCCTCGATGTCATAATGACTGTAGAGAAGTAGGGACCTCTGAGTGACCTCATTCTGGGCAGAAAACTGCTCCAATTCTAACCTCTGACTGCTTCAAAGGCTCATCCAAAGCAGCAGTCCATGTTATCTAAACCAAACTGGAAAATGCCAGCCCTGGTTCTTCACTCCAGCTCTGGATACTACAACTTGAAGAAACCAATTTGTGGCCCTGAGATCCTCAGTCTTGGCTAAATATCAGAAGTCTGTGCTTTATACTGTGGTAACAAAATTTGCACGTTCCCTCCTGTCCATATTCTGCTCCATCATCCATTTCTTCATTTGGAAAAGGAAAATGAAGAAACAGATGGGTGCACAGCCTTTAACACATGCACAGTTTTAAGCATTTTCCCTGGCCTGAATAGGAAGTTAAAACTGTGCTCAAAAGCCTCTATTATATGTGAATGGAATTAAATCTGCCCTGGGTGCTCCTGCATCTTTGCAAGACACATCTCTGTAATCATCTTCCACTTAATCAAAACACAACGCAGCAGAGCTGTGATTACACAATTTCAGATGACAAGTAACAGTCCTCATCGTTTGTTTTGATGAGTTCTGAGTTCACTATGTGGATAACATGGTTAATTTGTTATTCAGATATGGCATTTAATCACTGAAGGACATTCTGAGTCTGACCAGGAAAAAACCCCCAAACAACTCAACAACCAAAGAAACAATAACCAAGCAATATTTGATAAAAGTGATATGTTTTGAACAATTTTGTTTAAAGTGTTGAGCTTAGCAAAAGTACCCTAAGTTAGCAAAAAATGTACTAATAAATGAATGGAACCCCACCCCCCCCCAATCCTGCCTTGTTTCACTTCTCTGATATTTCACATCTGCATGTTGTTGCACAGGAGGCAGGGTTTTTTTTCTTAAATTACAGTTGTTTTGTATTCTGAACAAATTCACTTGCTCAGCAAGAGAAATGACATTAAACTGCTGACAAAATGTACAAAGCAGAGCGGGTTTCAGATATTCATGCTTTAGACTGTGTCAAAAGCACTGCAGACATTAATATCAAACCATGACTACTTTTAATAGAAACTATGAAAGAGGCTAAAATAAAGTGTTTTCTAAAGCAAGAAGCTGAAAAAAAATGTGTCTCAGCATGATAAAGAGACTGTGGAAAATTCAGGTACTGATTTCATGGGTATTAACTATGCATAATATACCTATGTAAGAAGACAGCATAACCTTGTGGGTAGGGCATTTTTGTCAGCCTGAGCAGAGCTGCCTGGAATCCTTGGTTCTGCCAAAAGCAGAGTTCTTGAATAAGACACCTCACACCTCAGTGTTCTCCATGTAAAGGGCAGATAATAAAATTGCCTTCTGTTGAAGACACAGGAGAATCAGAAGCTGAAAAAATACACAGCAATTAAAGGATCCTGTGGTGTTTGGTTTTTTTTGGTTTGTTTCTAACAAAACAACATCGGAGTTTTAAAATACTGACTATTTGCTCACAGATATTTAGGCAGGACTTTTTGTGTTGACTTAAAGTGAGGGTCCTCCAGATACCCCTGATTATTGGTGTGCCTTGGTTTGCATATGGCAGATCTGGGACTCCTCAAAGTCAACAAATGCATCTCTTTGTAGCCACCTGCAGTTATTTCCCAATTCAGCAACAGCAAGAAGATGCTGGCTGAGCAGGGTGACCCCCTTTGTGCACACTGGGCAGCAGCCACTCCTTCTGTCAGGTGGATCATCACCAGTGCAAGGGCACATGCCATTAAATGTAATTGTCCCCTAACTGGAGTGTCATCTGTGAAATGGTTACTACTCCCAGCAATTTGACCAAGACACATATTAGGACAAACCAGTATTTTATGTCTGCAATGGATGGTGTCTACACCAAGAATCAAGTAAATTGTTCTTTAAGTCTTTGATCTTTATGGGCAGCAATTTAAACCATTTAGACACAATGAATGTTTCAGTGTATACAGCTTTCATCATTTTCAGCCATTTTTAGCCATTATTTTAGAATAGGCCCTGTCCATACACTCCATAGGATCATCAGCGTGATCCTCTCCTTCCTTCAGTGTTTCCCTAAGCAAAATTAAAAGTGGCATCAGGAACTGGGAGAGCAAAACTTGGCTCTCAGGTAGGTCCAGAAGAGGAAATTCAGTGAAGCTTGAAGGAGAAATTATTTAGTCTCTAGCTCTCCTTGCCTTTTTGCAACCCTGAAAAGAACCAAAGCACTCACACCCCAGCTGCCTGGTGGTCCCGTGGGCAACCTTAGCACCTGGGGGAGGTTTGAGCACTCACAGTTTGCTCCAAGTTGTATTAGTCTGGCCCATCTGTTGGTGTGGAAAATGTGCCTGCAAACACAGAAGCACTGGAAGTGCTGGCTGTGCCATTAGTGAGGTGATTAGTGGCACTGGCACACAGTCAGGCAACTCTGCACTCAGACAGAAAGAAACAAAATACATTTTCATCAGCTGAAATACAGAAACTGAACCTATAAACATAAAGCATCTGCTTTGTGAAAGAAAAGAGGAGGAAAACTGAGAGAAACATCACAGCTTTAAAATGATAAAAGCCCTTCTAAGAACCACACATCGTATTTGCTGAAATCTCTGCAGCATCATTTGTCAGTTATGAAACTTTAAAGTGAGGATCTGAAGGTACTGTAGATGGAGCAGGTACATGACACCACTCTATTTTTCGCTTTCTGAAAGCCTTACAGTGCTTTTAGCACAAGAAAACATCGACGGGGCCATCCCATTTGTGCCAGACACGTTTTGGGCACTGAAGGGAGCAGTCAGGAGCCTGCTGAGTGCAATTAGCAGGCACAAGAGTGACAGCATGGGACATCAGGCCACATGTCAGGGCTTGCTGCTGGGGAGGGAGCCAGCCTGCTCAAACCTCTGGCACAGGGACACCAGCACTTCCCAGCCAGGTGCTTTCTTCTCTCATGATCACCCTAGTCCTGCCACACCGTGGAGCTGATGCTTCCCCCAGCTGATTTTCAAAACTCAGATAAATATGCAATGGATTCAGGAAAACAAGATCTGATATTTCTGTTTACACTCTTTAAAAGCAGCCCAGGGCTGTGATATTTTGCAGAAAACATCACTCTCATTTTCTTCAGCTGAATGATACAAAACAAATTTCATCCCTGCTGTAAAATGATGCTCAGTGATGTTACAACCATGTGGTTTAGGGACAAGAAAAAACTGAAAAAAGATCTCTGTGCTCAAAAACTTCCTACTTTTTCTATGCACATATACCAACTAATAAAACACATTCTTTCTGTGATTTCAGCTCTTGAATAGATGACTCCCTGTCTGCTTTAACATGACTGTTTCCTCCTTCCACAGCAGTACTTTGGAAATCCAGTCTTGGACCCACAGACCTTGTACCTGGCACTTGGAAACAAAGACCCCATCAAATACCCTCTCTTTTCATCCACTTACACACCCTGGCATTACTGGCTGACATTACAATGCAAACAGAGACACAAATACCATGAGTGGGAACCCAGATCCTTGGCTCAGCCAAGTGCACAGTAAAGACACCACAAAGGAATTTAAACAAAAATTGTGGCTGAAAAACCTGGGAACAACCCAACTTTCTTATTGTTCTGATACAACCTGAAGGATGTTTCAAAAGAGAAGAGTGGGAAACTCCACAAGGAATGACTGTAGCAATGTGGGTAAAGTATTTTGCTGCTTGAAAAATAATTTAAATGTTTTACAGAAAATAGAGCAAGAAAAAGCCTTTTGGAGAAAACTGCCACAAACTGACAAGAGTTTTGCCTGACTGAATTCAAAATACAGCCCTTCTCAGTCTATCTACTGAAAGACAATGTTATAAAAAAATCCATCTTTTGTGAAATTCTTCAAAGACAAATCTGATTGACTTGTCAGCAGTTCCTTACTGTTCTGCAGTTCCAATAGCACACAATATGAGAATCAAATATTAATAACTTTGTTTCTCAAGAATGCTTCTAAGGAGGTGTCTCCCATGAGCCTGTTACTTAAAATAATTGTGATTTTTCATCTTAGATGAGCTCTGAAAGCCAGCACCACTAAATCAGAGGGGAGCAGCTTTTGCAATTCCTTCAAGTCATTCAGAAGAAACAAAGCAGAGGCAGCATTTGGTGATTTGAGTCACTGAAGAGCACAAGCTCTAATTGTTCTGCTTTTTAGAAGGTGCACTGGCTCACACCCTCACTCCTGGCAGTACAGCATCACACGAGGGCATCATTGCACTGTAAACACACTGAGAGCAAACCAGCTCCTACCTCAAAGTGCTCACTGTCCTCTCAGGCAAATGGAGAAAACAGAAGAAACAGAGGCAGGAACTTCCCTAAAAGCTCAGTTTGTATCTAAGGGCAGGGACAGCCATGGAGGTGGTGCACCTATTTAATTGCACTTCCCAATCATTTCCTCCTCCCTCCCAGTCAGCATCCCCTTCCTTACTGTTATTTATTTAAATATTATATATTTATATTTACGTTGGCTAGAACAGCTCCCTGCTGCTTTCTCACAGATTGTTTTGTGGTGTCTTTGTGAAAATCAATGCTACAACACTTTTCAAATGTCACTGTTTGGTTTGAGGCACTCATTTTGGCAGGCTAAGACAGACAGGACACCTCCCAGCTCACCTGCATTTAACTCCTGCAGCAAAGCCCTTCAGCATGAGCTTCACTTTAACTTTTCCTGGTGACATTAAGGGGACTTGCACAAGTTCTTCACTGATGGCAAAGTTCCAGAGATGCAGTAAGAGTTTGGGTCTGCTCAAATGTCTGGCTGGTGCACATCCCAAAGCTTCTCCAAGCTATTTGATGAAAAATCAACATAAACCACTGTGTTCTCTTACCCAGCAAATCAGGTTAGAAAATTTTAATAGAAACGATTTTTTTCCCTATTGTTATTTTTATATGTGAATCCTGTTATTACTACATGTGAATCATCAAACAGGCAAACAAGCTACAAGTGCTCTGACACACCATGTAAATTCCAGGAGCCTGTTTCCCCACTGGTCATTAAAATGACATGGTGGTTACACATATTTTGATCCAAAATACTAAAATCACATAAACACATGTATAATTTTAGGATATGGTGTATATATATATGTATATATATACTTGGGACAGATATATACACTCTTGGCATCCTTCCACAAAGTTTTTGCTTGAGGGAAAATGCCCCAGTGTTAAGTTCCAGATCACACCAACTGAACAAACACCTCAGCAAAAGTAAAACCACAAGTATGAAATTAAGTTTGAGGTGTGCTACAGTACTGTAAGCTCCCTGCAGAGAGGATCTGACAGAACTGCAGCCAAAGTGTTACCAGGGAAATTTTCAAGTGAAAATTTAATGGGATTTGGACATCCAGGTCATCAAACATCCTCTGGAAAATTTCACCCTTTTTATTGATCATCCCTCAAATCAGATGCACACTTAGCTTTATAAAGAAACAGAAATGTGACAGCACATGTGCTTGGGAAGGGGGAGAGAAAGGAAAAGGCACTAATCAGCAAGCCAAAATAATATTGAATATTACAATTACTTTATTGCTTCCACTCCACTTGATTTTTTGGGCTAGCAATCAAGTCAGAAGGATTTACATTATCAGAGGACCTGGCTCTCATTTTTCTTTTGAATTGTCTCTATTGGCTGCACATAAAAATAAATATGTCTTGGGCATTTGACAGGGCAAAGAGTGAAGATTGCAGGTTAATGGAATTTTTTTGTTTGTGATTTGTTTGTTAGTTTTCTTAAGCTTCTTTTGGAAAGGTTTAGTGGTTTTTATCTACTGCAAGCAAGTGGGCAGGGCTTACAAGAGCAGCTTTGTTCAGCAGGCTTTGGTGTCAGAGAGGCTTGCTGCCTTATTTGAGTATCTCTCCTTTGTGTAAGAGATTTGTTATTTGTTTGTTGTCAAGATGCCTCTGGGCATTAGCCCCCACTTCTTATAAAGAGATTATTTTTCTATTACTTTTCATGCTGTTCCCCTTCAGCAGTTTCAGCTGCTGTAATACTCGAGGATGTTCCAACAGGCAGACAGATAATGCAGGGACAGTGAAAGAATTTAACGTTGTGCCTTCAGATTTTCTTTCCTGACATCATTTTCCTTTGAAGTGGCTTCTCAGTCCCCAGATACTGACTCCACTTTTCTTGCCCTCTCTTAATTCCAGCTTGATCTCTACTTTAATACAGTTTTTTTAAGTGCTGCAGCTTTACTTGTGTCCACATGGCCCCATACTACTATTACCAGACCCTGCAAAATAAAGGAGGATCAAGAAGCCTACCCCTTCTGGCAAGTTTGACCCTGGAAAGTGAAAAGCCTCTTGGCATTTTGATGGAAGTCATAATGACTTTATTTTCTCCAGAACAGCTAATTTTCTTCTTGAGACACTTACCTGGGTTCTGACCCAGTTTCAGCACCCAGGTCCAATTCCTGTGCTGGATCACACAGCCCTTCACAAAACCCAGAGTTTATGGTCTTTAAAATGGGAAAGAGAGGTCACTCTGGACAGGAGGCTTAATTTGGAAATAAAACCACAAGTCAGCAACATGGGAGATGCCATTAGGGTAATCTCAAGGCAAGAGTATGAGGAAGAACAGGCAGACAGGGGAAAAATTAATATTACAAGGTCCTATTTCACATCTCAGCGGGCACAAGGTATGAACTTGACAGGTTTGTCCTCTGAGCAGCTGAAGGAGCAAAGCCCATGCACGAAGCATGAGTTCCAATGGCATAAGGCATTTCCAAGCTGTCAAAAAACCCCCAGCACTAAATTCAAGCTGTTCTGATTCACTGGTACATGACTATAGAAATAGGGAGTCTGGCACCTTTCAGCTTCCTTCAGGATTGCAGCTCTAAAAGGACGATGCCTGGAAAAACATCAACAGCTTTCAGCTTGCTAAGGCAGAAACATTTCACACAAGGCTTTTTAACACATTTGAGAAATAAATAAAATTTAAGTGCTACATGCCTCTGGATCCAGTACAGCTTCCTGGTTTATACCCTGAACTGGTGTGGACTGGCATCTCATTACCAATTTCAAGGAAACCACACTCATCTGTCAGCTGAGAATTGGACATAACCCCTTTATCACTGGCCATAACCAAGTTTTAGGACATATCTCAGAAGTTAAAGAAAATGCAGTATCAGCACGTTTACACAGGGCAGATAAATAAAAGCCTAAAGGAAGTGATATAAGAACTTGCACAAAGGGGTAGTTGAGGTGCATGAAAAAGAAACATTAGATTGCTTCAGAAAAATCAGACAGTAACACCGTTCAAAAAGAAAGTTATCTTGAGATACTGCACTAAATCTAGTGATGAATGTGCTGATAACTCAATACTTAGCTTTGTGTCACCACTGTAAATCAGAGACAATTTTTCAAAAGTCTGAATGTTGTTCTTTCTTAGTCCATCTTCAGCTCAGGGTACTCAGCTCTAATGGCAAGGACAAAATTTATAGTCCAGAACTTTGAGTTGATTCTTATGCTAGATGGGAGCTTGTCTCCAAGAGGTCAGGCTAACATATTTCTTACTCTCACAGATGCTTGAAAGTTTTTAAGGAAGTCTGAGACTGACAAAAAGCAGAGTAAGATATAGCCTAGAACTTGGGGAAGAGATAAGAATCAAATTTTAAACACTTTATAATCTTTATCATGCAAATTCTTCCTTCTGGAAAGGTTCTCTTGTTCTTCACTACCAGACCAATATTTTAGAGTCCTCAGATATTCTTTTTCATGTCTAATATATATATATTTATCCATGGACAAAATTCACTGAGACCAGGGCTGTCCCACCAGCCCAGCATGTGGCCCTAGCACAACAGAAAATCTACTTAAGGGCTCAGTGGTGCAGGACACAACATAAAACTTTTCCTTTTGATCCAGGTACTTTAGGGCTTTTTAACACAAAGATAATTAAGACCGCTTAACTGATAGATATCAAAGTGAATGTGTATAATTAAACAAACATAGTGGGTGACTATGAAATCTCTAATTGAGGTGGAAGTCTCTTTACATGGCAGATCTGGGTTAGCAGTCTAAGGCAACTCTGCACACAGATGTTCCCTTCACACTTGGAATTGATTCACTCTTTCTGAATCAAATCAGCAAGACATTAGTTTCTTTGACATCTTCAGTGAAAGGATGTGTCAAATTCTGAAAACACTTTGAAATTTGTCACAGACATGTAAGTGAGAGAAGTGATTTAGTCTTCAGTGTTGACATGAATAAGTAGTTTAGTGGCACCTGTTTGAAACACTGAAGTGAAACACTGAACAGTGAAATGCATTTATGTTGGCTGGAGGAGCAATCTAAAGCAATCTAAAACTGGAGTTGGTAAACACAGACAACAGACAAGAAGGAAAACAACTTCACTGAGATGCTTGGAACAAAGGCAGAGAAAAGCCTTTCACATTTTGTCAACCTACTGCATCCATACAGCATTTAAAAAAAAATGAAATTAAACCCCCATGATTGTGCAAACATGACTCAGCACTGACCATGGCTGCCCAGATGTCCTGACAGCAGCTCACACTCCTGCCCAGACCAACTGGGCTGCACATGCTGTCCACAGCAGCTGCTTACAGGAAGTGTGTGATGTATAACTGAAAGCAAGGTAATTATTTTACTTGCAGAGCAAGGTAACATTAGGCTCTGATTTAGATCTCATCACTGAAACCACAGACATGGATCTATTTAACAGCCTCATCAGCTGTACAACCATATTCTCCCATTTGCACATGACAAGGAAGTGTAAGACACTTGTGATAACCAGCTCTGCTCACATGTTGGAATCATTCAATTAGCTTTTTCCCCTTTGTGAAAAAAACAAAACCAGCACAGATGACACAGCACATGCTGAGAAAATCAATCTAATGACATAATGGATATCTCACACTGGAAGAACCTGTAGATTGAGCCCAAGGTTTATATTACAGCCTGTCATGGATATTTCAAGCAGCCTTTTCTAAGTCACCCATTGCCTTTCCAACCCTCTCTGAGCCAGCTGAGTTACAGCAATGAAGGCTACCACTGTGTGGTCAGTGTTTTTAGCATTTAGGCAAACACAATACACTTTTTGTTCTCTCTTCCCTTGCCTCAAAGGGGAAACTGAGAAGCAAGTTGGTTCCTCTTGTTTTAGTGACGACCTGGATGCAGGAACAAATTCAGGCTTAAGGTATGTTTGTTTCTCCAATACCAGCACATCCCACTCTACCTTTGAATGAACAAACCCTAATGGTCTGCACATAGAAGCAAAGGTGAGATAGGAACACAGGTAGGTGTGAATAAAACAGAGAAGAGAGGACTGAAAAAACCTGATTCTTTATTCTTCTGTATCATAGGGATTATTGAAGTGCACTTTTCAATAGAGAAAAAACAAATTACAGAATGAATCAATGTTTGAAATCTGTCCCATTTCAGAAGAGAAAAACAAATGCATATTTTAAATTACATTGATAATGTGTTCTTTCTTCTCATCAAATTGATTTGCACAGTATTAAATATCTAATTAAAATACAACCACTGAATTGTTTCTCTGGAGGACTGAGAATCAGGCAGGACATGAGGGCAGAACTGAGGCTGAAACAGCTACAGCACCACAGATTCATATCAGGCCTTAATCCCAAGCAGCTTTCACAGTGTGAATCACTGAGATATTCTGCCCATGCAGGGCACAGCTAAAATTTGCCCCTCTGTGAAAATTTCTCTTCTGGTCCAAGCCCACGAGGCCAACAGACATAGTACAATAAACAAATGTTAATGTGGCTCATTCTTGCCAGTTAATTAATAGTTCTTCTCAGAAACCATTTAGTAAATTATTTGGATGATGCATAGTGCTTTGAAGGCATTTTGCAGTTACTAATAACACCATTCTCCCTTCCTATTCCACAGCTGGTTTTATTAATAGAATCTTTTCATGAATGAGGGCTGATCTGCAAGAATATTCACTAAAATAACACCCAGAAATATGTTCCATGTAGATTTTTCTGAATCCCTAACCTCTAAGAAGCACAGCTGTTTTAGGAATCCATCAGTTTGCTGGCTGAAGAGAAGGATTGCTTTCAGGAACTCAGAGCCTGACATTCCTGTGTGAGAAGGTTCTTGCTGTGACTTTTCCAACTTTCCATAAGACACCAGAGTTCCTAACAAGGAAAAATTCACCTGCTCCATCCCTTATTGAACTCTACCAAGTCTAATGGGCTTTACTGATTCATTTTCACTTAATTGGCTCTAAGATGCTACCTCATTATTAGTTCAGCTGCAGGCATTCATACCATCTTGGAAAGGTAAATTGGCCCTAAAACCATGGAATTACTCCTTTAATTAGGTTGGATTGATCAGAAAGGCTACAAAGATCACCTGCATTAACTACAAATCAGCACATGTACCCTGCCTAGAGTCAGGGAGTAACAAATGACCACAGAGGCCTTATCTTGTAGCAGCCAGCAGTGTGAGACCAAGCTATGGGATGTTCCAGTAAGGCCATCCATCCAAGGGGCCACAGACTGCAATCAGGCTGAGCTGAAATTTGTTATTGTAATGAACTGAACCTTCTCAAAGTAGCAGATGCCAGGAGGGAAGGATGTTATATGGATTTCCAATAGCAGCCAAACAGCCTCAATCTTGGAGCCAAAATTCTGTCACTCTGGTGCTCCGTGGAGTGTCTTGTTTATGGACTTTCATTACTTACTCAGCTTTGTACACCACTCATTCCAGAGCTCCCTGTGGTATCAGCAACTTATCATCACTTGCCATCAGCTGTTGCATATTATGTACATTAGTACACATACACACAATAACAGAAGCTGTTTTGTTTATTTTCCCCAGCAAGAAGAAAAATAAAATCAAGATTTCCACAGAAATAAGCTCCCAAATAGATAAAAATTAATAACAAGGCACTAAATGTTTCTGTGCCAAATGAGAGAGTGGGCAATGAAAAGCTCTTCTTTATGATGGTGCCTGGCTAAGCTAATACACATTCTGGGAGGGATTTTAAAACTTGCCTAGTGCTCCTGTAAGTGTCCTTTTTCAATGACATGTGTTTCACAGTTGCTCAGGTGATCTTAAGGATTCTCCCTTTTTAGCACCCAACCTCTGCCATCAGACAGCTCTCAGTAAGAGCTGGAACACACAGTGGAGCATGCAGAAGACACTGCTGTTGGGATGGTGCCAAAATGTATTTTAAGAAGATTCCTGTTGCTTTATTAATTTCAAGTTCCATTGAAAAACAGTCCTTAGTTACAATACAGATACCCCTACTTGCAAAAGCTCATAAAGCAATCTTGGTTGTATGCAAAACATCTGTACTCTGTGTGCTGTTATGGCTATAAATCTGTATTATGCTCCTCTGCACACCAGTATTTATCTTTGTTGTTTAGGGCACCTCTGCACACTGGAGAATTCATTAGGAAAACGACACAGTCATGCAGCATGGCTATAAATTAGTGTGCTGCTGCCTGAAGAAATGCTATTGATTTTGCATGGCTCTCCCGGATTTGCATGTTTGCCAGTTAGCTTAACCATAATACCATCATGTATATCAAAAAATATCCTCAAAAGTTGAGTCTGCAGCCCAGCTAGAGGTATATTCTGGCAGAATGTGAAGCCTTCACAGAATGCCAGTGGGGAAAAAGGCCCCAAAACCAATCAATTAAGTGGTTTAGATTTAACCAAGTATGAAAAAAAAAAAAAAAAGGAAAAAAAAAAGCTATGCTACACCCAGGGCAAAGGATGGAAGCCCCTGCAGGACTGCTGGAAAAGTGTTAACCAGGAGATGGAAGACAGGAAAATCCAAGGAGGAACACCTGCTTGCAAGCCTTGGTTTGAGCTCTCCAAGGGCTGCAGATGCCTTGGCATTCCCACCTGTACAGGGACACCCTGTCTGTTGGCTACAAAAGCTGTGAGTTGGCTTTGACTTGTTGGCAATCAATTATTGCAGGAGAGCCAATTGATCACATATCATGATTAGCCAGATAATTTGCTTCATATTTCCATTAACGAGCCCAACAGGCATGATTAATTGCTGCAGGGGGTATAATTTCAGCATGGCTAGTGGGGAACTTGCTTTGTAATATTGTGAATCCCATCACTGTTAATGGAAATTTAACAGGCAAATCCCCTGTGGATCACTTAGAAAAAATTACCCCTTAAGGTTAAAGGGGATTTCATTAATAGTATTCCAGGATGCTCTGATTTGAAAGTACTGGAAGTCTTTAGTGTCACACAGAAAAATGCATCCCACTGTTTTTTGCGTATTCCTCATTATTATATCTATCACTTTACCCTTCTCAAATGGAATTTCAAAACACAGCTCAGCCTATTGAAATGTAAGGCACATAAAGGGTAAATTTTCTAAAAGTTATTCAAGGAGATTTATCTGCTAAATTCCTATTAATATTAATGGAATTGCCCAGCCACATTGCTAGACACTACTCTGAAAATGAACCCCAACAACAATTTATCAGTTTCCTTGGCTCTTGATGCCTACATACAGCAGAATGTACACCACATTCCAGCCCAGATTTGGGCTGGAAATCTGGATACCACGTTGTCACAGCTAATGACATCTGGCACTAGTCTGAGACATAGACATATAAATGACTGGAGCCAACACATGGATGTCACTTGAACCTAGCTAAATGATATGTAGAAAAATGTAAAGCTGTCACTCTAGAGTGCCTTACAGACTGTCCATCACTAAGAAACATCGATGACAGAGTGCTCCTATTGTTGGGCAGTCAAGTTGATAGAGAGTTAAGCTCCCCTGAAACACAAGGCTTGTGTTCTCCAGAAGCCAAAGCCCATTAAGAGAGACACCCAAAGGAGCCAGCTCCTAAATACACACGAAACAAAAACATAACTGCAGACATTAGAGAGTGTGTCCCAGACTGATGACACTCATTTAGATTGGATTTGGCCATTTGAATGTCAGCAGTATTGCAGTGTGTGCATGGGCTCACTCCTTTAACCTTCACCATGACCATTCAGTGAAAACACAGCCTTGCATGCAGGCAGCTGCCTGTGCACATCTATTTGTTAGGGTGTTCAAATCATGTGGCACTGAACATCCACAGGAACTGCTCCCTAAGACACCCCCCAGTAACATTTTACTGATGCAAACCAATAGAAATCCACAGGTGATTGCTTAAAAAAAAAATGAAAAGGTACTTCGATGTTTTAGTTCAAAGTGAAAGAAGAGTCTGACTGGATCAAAATTCATAAGCTGGCATAGTTAGTGTCAGGCACAGCTTGATGCCACCACAGCCAAGTTATTGGAAAAACCCCTGACTAGTTTGGGAATACTCATGCACATGAGCTGAAAC
Organism: Buphagus erythrorhynchus; assembly: GCA_013400855.1. Taxonomy (NCBI): domain Eukaryota; kingdom Metazoa; phylum Chordata; class Aves; order Passeriformes; family Sturnidae; genus Buphagus; species Buphagus erythrorhynchus. The sequence continues at coordinate 70,665 of VZTT01006444.1, forward strand.
ACCCAAATTAATCAACCAAATCAACCTGTCTATGATATCAAGTAATTATTAGCATTAAAACCATCCCTAAAACAATTTGGCTGCCCTGGATATGAAGAGGGATACACCTAGCCCAAATATCCAGGATTTAATGATACAAGGCACTGTAAGGATTTAAAATTTGTTTTCTGGTCCACTTCTACACCCCACAATTGTTTTTGAACTAAAATCATGTCCATATTATGCAATCTGCTCCTTGTGCTGTGTGGGGCCTCAAGGTCTGTTTCCATGCACTGGGAAAAAGGCAGCATTGGATTCTCATTAGCATGAGATAATTTTGAGCTACTTTGTCCAACTACCTGAGGGGAACAAGTGGATGAAAGAGGGAAAAGGAAGGATAAAAGAGGGAAAGGCAGCATTAAAAAAACAAGCAGCCACACAGAGAATCAGTGCCTCACAGAGTCCGAGAGACAATGAGGCAAGAGATAACAGAGGTATAAGGGATACAGCAGAAAAAACTCAGAACAGGATTCATTCTTGAGACCTTGAGGGTTTCAGAAACTTCTCCCTGTGCATCTCAGTCCAGCCCTCCTTTGCCTCATTAATCAGATTCTTCTTATATTCACCTCTGTGTTCATTTCCTGAGGTCACTATTTCAAATTTTTCTTTCAAACGTGTAACACCTCTAGAAGTCTTTACTCCACTGTCATTCTACAGTCAGAGGGGATGTCAAAAGAAAGCTCTGTGATCAACAAAAGCTATTTTCCCTACAAATCATAAGCCTCTTCTACTTTTCCTCTGAATTAATTTCTGTTCAAACTAAAACATTTCCTCTACATTCTTACCTCATGTCACAGACACCTGCTTAGTTGTTCTTGCAATTAAAAAGGCATCCATATTTTCCTACCCCAAGTAATAGTTTTTCCCCTTCTCACCTAATCTAGGCTTCTCCTATTAGGCAAGAAACTCCTCAAACCTCTAATGCTTCTCTTACTTTGAACATCCATTGTGAAAGACATTTATGAGCTTTCCTGGGAGTTGCTAAGGTACTTAAGAGGTCTGGTGTCCACAGCAGCACTGAGCTCATAAGTCACTGGCACAGCTAGAGGAGAATGTGGAACATTAAGGTGGAGCTGAGCCAGGAAAGGTGGAGGGAGGGAGAGAAAGGAGTGTGATGAAATAGAATGAGATACGTTGGCAAGAGCAGGAGACAGAAGGTGGAGAAAAAGTCTAAAGACTTGCCAGAAAGAAAGGATTTAAGACTGGGAGAAAAGCTGAACCAAGGTGGGAAAAATGGTATGAATTTTCAACACTGCCCTTGGACAGCTCAGGATGATTTGGTCCTGGCCATTTGTCTCACAGACTTTAGTGGCTCATCTCCACTATCCCCACAAAACACTTCCTTTGTTGCCAGCTCCATGTGCAAAATGCAAAAGATATCCAAACCTCCAAGACTGGCTTAGAGAGGATTTAATGAGTGCTGCTTGCATACCACACCTGCCTGCCAGGGCTGAAAACTGAGCAAAGTCAAACATGTTCCTCCCTCTGCATCTCATTTTCATGGTTGCCAAGCTGGTGCCTGTCACACAACCAGCATGGTTACATCTACACCTTCCTCAGCCCTGCTTTGGTTCTGTATGCTGAAATAATACCAGGCAGAACTGACAGCAGATCTGTTTACCCCAGAGACTGTTGTGAAAGCACCTAGAGATAAATAGGGATGTGGCTGACAGTCAGCCTTCACATCTAGACTCCAGAAAAAAAAAATCAGTGCCTCACAAACTTTGCAGAGTGACAAAATTTTGTGTAAAGATCTAAAAAAGCCATCTTAATAAGTGTGAGAATTTGCTATATTTTCATGTAGAAACTGCCTCTGACATTTGACATGACAGGAAATGTTGCTCCAGTAAGATGGACAACAGGGCTATGCCTAATTAAAACAGGCAGAGGGAATGGGAGAGAAAATAAGTTATAGCACACTGGCACATCACTGCATCTTCCTGAAGAGATACTGAATAGGGATTAACAAGGAAAGAGAAAAATGAACCACATTTCCCCCAGCAATTATTTTTGCTGTGCTTCCAGCTGAAGACAACCTGTACGAATGAAAGCACCTACAATTCTACTGAGCACAGAATGGCACCAGCCTGGGTCTGAATGCAGCTTTCCAAAATCACTTCCCACTTCTGCTGCAGCCCAGAGAACACCTCAGCACAACTCCAGGAGCAAAACACATTGACCCCCAAGTTAAAAAATGGCCTAGGGAGGAGATGGGAAGGAGGAGGCAAGGTAAAGTTGGAAAGTTAATGGACTGATTCAGTTTATACCAGGTCTGGCTTAACATTGAGGGTGCTCACTGCAGACCACTGAGGGCTTGGCTCCACAATTTATTACCCACAACTCCAGCCCTGCAGGGACAGGCCAGGCTCATTTCAAGCAGCTGGTTCTACCACAGGTACTTTCCAAACTGACTTTACCAAGACTCCACCTCTTCTCTCAGGAGGTTTCTGGCAAAGCTTGGTTTGACACAGAATCAGAGCCATGTCTCACTCTGCTGCCCTGCCCCCAGATCAGAAAAATAATGGATATTATGAGTGGAAACAGGGAAGCACTTTTGTAGGAATGCAAAAAACATCCTTAATAATCTCTGCAGCCTTTTTGACTGAAGATCGTTCGACTCTTATGAGCAAATCCCTCCACATTTCATTTGGCATGTGTTCAAGAAGCCCCAGTTCTAGCAATATTAATGCTTCTCTCTTATCTATTTACTTCAACAGCTTTTTTTGCTGTGATTCCTAAGTCTGGCACAATACTTCCCTGGCCCTCAAAATTTAATCCTCATTCTCCTCCCTTTCGCTTTGTAAACATTTTTTTCCCTCTAATACCAGTAATCAGAAAAGCACACATTTTGAAGCTTGGAGACACCTGCCTGCATTTGCTAATCTTCCCAGAGCTCCTCTATGATTCTCAAAATCCTTCTTGCTAGGCAATTTGCTTATTCCCACTCAGCACCACGGCTGACCCTCCTTTCTGTCATACACCCCATTTTCTCATCACTGTTCCTAACACCCTGCTTAGCCCTGTGTGTGCAGGGTATCACCCATCTGGTGAAGGTCAAAAAAGGAATAAGGGCCTTATTATTATTATTTCCATAATAGGAAAGGCCCTTTATTTTTTCCAGCCTTTTCTGTCTTGATCTCTGTCTACCCCACCTTATTTTTATATTAAAAAAGGCATTTCTATACAAGCAAAAATCCTTTTTAGTAACTCCTTCCATTCTAACACTAATGTATGGAAGATGTATCAGTTCATCAGAGCACTCAAACATTTTGGCACATAAACAACAGATTTGTAATAGTCTCTTTTAGATTATACATATGCTATGGATTATGTGTATTAACGGGACAATTTATGTCCAAAACTGGTGACTGTATATTTATAGCTAAGACAGTGAAGCTATGCAGAACATTCACAATGAAAATTTAAAATCCACTGAATTTAGACTCTGTTCTGCTTTCATTTTGTAAAATCGATTGAGGCAAACTCAAAGTTTCTCTCTTTAATTCTCTTGCTACAAAATATAGCACATCCATATTGTTCTGCTTTTGGAGAGAAAAATGCTTCTGCATTTGAAATTGTGCATTTCAGATTAACTGTAGTATGAAGCTCAGTGTCTCAGCATAAATCCAAGTATTTCACAGAAGCCCTTGTGAGGAAGAATGGCCTAAAATGAGCACTAGTCCATGATCTCTACTTACATATAAATATGTATACACAGACTTCTGTGCACAAACACACAGATGAGTTATCAAGATGGGGAGACAGAATGTGTGCATGATGCTGCAGAAAGAGGGCATGTTTAATTAAAGGATATCAGTAAAAGAACAAGCCTAAATATCTGTGACAAAAAGTCTGGCTTTGTCATGTGTCTGATATTTGATTGTAGATTTAGGAAAACTGAAAGTTCTTAGGTGGAGATACATGAAATAGGATCAAAAACCCCTCACTCTATCCTCAAATTCTTTTCACATGCTCGTTTAGCAACCAACAGAAGAGAAAAACCCCTTATTAAAAGTAAAATTAATTAGTGATTGGCGTTGCCAATATTTATGCATAAGAGGGAAATGAAGCATCCCAGTTATGATTTACAGGACATCATAGAGAAAGAAAGCATGTACTCTGTGTCATGTGAGTTTCTCTAAATATCAGCATTAATTTCTAAATAAAAGGACCCTGCAAAGCCAAGATCTGACACGCAGAAGTCAGTTGTGGCTTGATAGTGCTCAGCACAGTATGACAACATCTCAAGAGCCACTTCCAATGCCTTCTACTTGTGTTTTACTGTAGTTAGAGATGTGCTTGCTGTCTGTCCCCTCTTGGGACCCAGCAGTCTTGAGCCCAGGCCATTTGAACACCTCTGGGAGTGGGGAGGGCAGTGGGTGGGACAGGCACCAGAGCTCTCTCACTTCACAAGGCACAGCAACCCAAACTCCTTCTGACAAAGGAAATCAATACGACAGTAAGAGACGTGCCCTGGCTTGGCACAGAATCTCAAATGAACAAAAGGCCTCCTCCTGCCTGAAGATCACCCCTGAGCACTGTATCAAAGCTCACCTCATTTAATGCAAGCATCTGCAGAGGGTATTTTCCCCTCCAGGCCTTCCACGTCCTTCTCTAACATTTACTGTTGGAGATCAGTAGTCTATACAATTTATCGCACCTGTCAAGGCTAATTTATTCATGCGATCTGGCAGTAATCAAAAAGACTGAGATCGATGTGCCAGCAAACCCTGACATTTATTCATATTTTAAAGTCCTATTTGACCTTGAACTGCAGCTAACTGGAGCTGAACTGTCAGCAGCTCTGGGGCTGGCAGGGTCTGGCAGACCGGCGCCTCTCGGCTAAAGGCACGATGGCAGGGCAGCAGGCACTGGGGCCAGCAGCAGCAAAGGCTGAGCCACAGACAGAGGGCTGGGGAATACAGCACCATGCACAGCTCAGTGCTCACAGACCCACCAGGGCAGCTGATGCCTCAAGATTTTAGCTTTTGTATTTCTCAAATCCTATACTGCATCAGTGCCCAACTCTAAACTCCATATAAAGTGTAGTTCACATTTTAGTTAGACAAACCAAGCCCTCTGGGCCTGTGATGCAGGGACACCTTACAGCCTCAGGCCCTGAAAAGTATAAACAGAAGTGAATTGGGGAAGGAGCAAACTGAGGGAATAAGACTTCATTACCTGAAGCTGTAATTGGATGATTAACCCCTGATATGCAAAGAGACCAAACTTATACCTGTCTGAAAAACTTGTGACCATTGTCCATCTTGGGTGTAGCCAAGGCTTTTGGCTGCCCAGGGTGTATCTCTTAAATAAATACCCACTTTATCCTCTTGATTCTGTCTAGCCTCTGTTCTAGATAGCCACTCCAAGGCATCACAGCTTGAGACTGCACATTCCTGCAGTACAAGTGTTTGGGAGCCAATGGATTTCTTGATAAAGGATAAGAAGGGTGAGGGAAAGGAGTGCAGAAGGGAATGATGTGTGTGTGCACACTGTCCTCAGCAGACTGCTGCCACACTGGCCCCAAGGGCTGCTCTTGGCAAGTGGAGGGGAGGCAGAGTCAGAAAATGACACCACCTCCCCTCCCTAGGGATCAGGGACAGTGGTGGTGACCTGGCCACAGAACATATACCAGAAAATCTGCAAGCCACCAGCAGCCTGCCAGCACAACATGGCAACACCAGCTGGAAACAGGAATAGGAAAAACAGATCTCAAGAGGATTGCTGAAATCCATCATCCTTGTCCTTTCCTCATGCAATCAAGCCCTAAAGCAACACAGGGATTTCAAGTGCAGTTCCTATAATGTATGCAGGTGCTGTAACCTCCAATAATCATTTCAGGTTTTAAATTCAGATCAATTAGTCGAGAAATACAATAAAGTTTGTTTTAAATAGTTTCAGCCTGGCTCTGCCATCAGATGATTCTCAGACATCTCATGAGGACATCTCTGGAACCTTCTGCCTCAGTTTCCCCTAGGTTTAATGAATCCAAACTCATTTACCTGCTTCCTCAGAGCGTGCCAGGAATTACACAGGACCTGCTCTGAGGTTATTGAATCATTTGCTTTTCTTCTGATAGGAAGATATTTGTGCAAATGACATTCTCTCAGAGACACAGAGGAAATCTAAATGGCATTTTAGGTAGAAATATGGAGCTACAGTTTTACTAAAACACGTGAATAGATTATTTTATCACAGTCAAAACACTTGACTATGTGATATGCAGTTGCACCCACAACAGATTTTGCAAATCTACTTTGTTGCTTCCTGGGTTCTCCTTGGCTGCATTTCTCATGCTATAAATTCTGTATGTCATATTAAATATGGTTTTTCAGTGAGATCTGCTTTTTCTAAGCCTAGAATACAAATAGAAATGACAGTTATGTCATTTTGTGTTTGTTTTCCTTCTCTTTTAAATAGCTAACACCTTTCCATTATGTTGAAAAAAGCTACCAATGGAAAGCAATTGGCATTTTGACCAATGCTTTTGTGCACATTAAATATATGTCTAACACTGCCATGAAATCTAATCTGATGTTCATGGAAGAGAAACAATGACATATGAGGATGCAGAGGGAATTTATCTATGTGAATCTAGACTGGCTGCAGCATGCAAGCAGTGAAACTACACACAGAGCTGTGTTACAATAAACATGATAATAAAACATTTCAGCCAACCTGTCTCCATATTTTTCCTTGTGTGGAAAACAAAATTTAAGAGTATCTTGAAATTTTGTGGCTATAAGTATTTGAATGAAGTTTTTTTTGTCTGTGCTTAGCCAGATAAGGTTCCCTGTTCCATGCCCTGTTCTGGCTCTCTAAAAGGAGGTGCCAGGTCTTACTCCTCTGGGGGCTCTTTGGGGGAGAAGCACCAACTGCACCTCACTGCTGGCTAATCTGCTGCTGCCTTCTACAGAAAATGCTCTTTCAAACACAGTGTTAAGCTGCCTTTTTTTCCCATGTATTACACACAATGCAGATAACAATAATTTTGGCACCAAGGAGAGGACCTTAATCCAACAACACAGCTACATGTATTACTCCTTCCCTGCTCCTGCTCCTCAGCTCAGAGGTAGCTGTCACACAGGTCAGCTCAACATGCTCTGCCTTATTCAGGTGCCACTAGTGCAAGGATAATTATTAGTCAGTTAGAGATTTCTTTAGCAGACCAAAAAATGTACAGCAAAAAAATGTCATATTCCCTCACAAAGTCTTCCAGGCAGAATTAAAACAAATCCAAGCAAACCTAGGCCCCACAGCTCTTAACCCTCCAAACCTACAACTCACAAACATCAGCTCTGTTAACCTCATGCTCCCATGACAAAAATCTTCCACTTGCCAGTGGTGAGGAGTTATATGTTTAACATCATAAATAATGGTTATCTGAACACTCCTGCAAGGGTAACCTCAGCTGTACATTTAAACATCTACAACCCCACCTCCAGACCTGCACTCCAGCTTGGAGAAGCTTGACAGCTCAGCCCTAAGGCTGAAAAGCACTTTGCCAAATGAAGTTATTTACCTGGAGCTACCTGGGGAGACCAACACAACCACACATTAGCCCTGGTCACTGCCAAGGGAAGCATCCACTGCCTGCTCCTCCAGAATTTACCCAGGCTGCTGGTCTGGGCTGGGCATGAACACACAGGACACTGCTCCAAGCCAAACCTTTGCTCCAACTGCAGAAACCTGGGCTGAAAGGACTCCTCCCCTTATATTTCCTAGAGATTCCTGATTAAACCTCTCATCCCCCAAAAAATGTGAACAACTGGGGAGCAGCTGGTATCCTGGATCACTTTCACATCTTGTTTTGTTTGGATGGAAAAAGGATGCTTTCCACAAAAGTGTTTTTTTTTTCTTTTTAAGAGTTCTGAGAGAGATTCAAAATGGTTCCAGAAAAACTCAAAGAAACCTTTTGCCAGGTGTGCTGGGACCAAGCTAAAGACTGACAGTTGGGCACCTCTGGGTACAAAACAGACCAAGCCAGGCTTTCAGTAATCAGCATCAAAATTTAGAGTTCTACAGACCATTTGGAGTTCTGGATAAGCTGTTATTTTGCAACACAAAATGTGTTGTATCAGAAAGTTTCTGAACAGCTGTAGCTCATCTCTAGTGTTTGGTTCAGACTCATCATTAGGCAAGTGAAACCTATTTCAATCTCAACACAATTAACATACTCCTCTTCATTTTCCCCATCTCTCTCTCATTCAGCTCACACTTCCCTCTGAAGAGGAACATGTGTCAGATTTAGATCAAACCTGCAGGAAAGTGGCTGAGAAGAAAGTGGCAAAGACTAAGAAGCATTTTCTTTCCTCAGTTCTTTTGCTGTTGATCTCTTTCTGAAATTTCCAGCCCTGTGCTTTAATAGTGTCCTGGTACATGAAAGAGTTTGCAACATAAAATGTTACACTCGATGGAGCATGATGTGATATGGGAGCCAAATGGCCAGATGCTCTTTTCTGAGCTATTTCCAATGCTCCCACTTTAGAGAGTGTTTTTAAGGGTACTCACAAGCTCCAGTCCTGTAGTGCACTGGCAATTTCATGCTAGAGCACCACTGTGCTGTGTTCTGATGAAACCATTGTTTTTCATGCTAGGTTAAAGTTATCCTCAATTTAATAAAAAGAAAAATAATGAAGAAAAAAAGAAAGAAAAGAAAAGAAAAGAGGATAGTATGGCTCAAAGAAATTGCAGACAGGTAGGAATTTGGGTTCTGTCCCCAAAACCAGGATCAAACATCCCATTAAAAGTACAATTAAAACTATATTAATAATCTGGTCAGAGAAAAACCCAAGCACTCTGAACCCAACAGAACAGGCCCAGGGCCATGTTTTAGCTGCTTGGCTTTGCTTTATACTGTTTGCACATCCTGTTCTTTCACGTGGGGAAGACCCTTTACAGAGGAAACCCTCTGGTTTGAAATGTGGCTGAGGTCAGACATCTGAACCCTGTCCCCAGTGCTGGTTATCACTGGAATCCAATGGTTATCTCTGGAATCTGATGGTTATCACTGGAATCAGCCTGTCCTCATCTGCTGTCCCACCACTTTCCTGTTTGCTGGCAGCACTGGCTCTGTTTCAGGCTGGGATCTGAGCTCAGGGCTGGGATCACAGTCCCTGGCACTGCTGGCAGCTCCCCCCCAGTTGTTAACACAGTCATTGCCCTCTGCAGCCCATGGAACTGGCACTGCACACTCTGGCCATGGGCAAGCACCAGGGGTGACTCTGGGTGGTTTGGGACACTCCAGGGTGCAGCAGGCTGGGATTTAACACCTGCACGAGCTCCTGCACTTGCCACAAAGCCTGTCCCCTTCTCCAGACACAATGCATTCCTGCTGTGCACACATGGCAAGCCTAATCCCATCCTGAATCTGTGCAACTCCAGTGGAATAAGAAGATGCTGGACCCTCGGAAGTGCTGAGGACCTGGCTCATCACTAATCCACAACAGCACAGAACCAACTGCTCCAATCCCTGCTCTGCAGAGGAAGGGAGCTGTGAATTCCTGGAATCCAGGCACCACAGCTTCAGTCCTTTCATGGTTTCTTCATGCTCAGCTCTACAAACTTAGCATCCTTTTACCTTAGGAAATACCTCTAAAACTGCTAAATTAAACTGGAGATGGAAAAAGAGGACACCTTTCCTTATACACTTTATCTGGAGGGTGAGACCTGGGAGATTTATCTTTGCAGCCTAAGCAGTGGGGTAACTTCCAATAACTGCAGATTACATCACTTACTAGGATTTTGCTTAGGCAGTGTGGAACTGTTAAGAAATATTTTAATAGCATTTAACTTCATGCTGAAAATGCTGATTTATTGCACTTCAGTGTGAATAGGCATGTCTAAGGACAGAGCACACTAGTTTTTCAGATGTCAGCAATTGTGGGGTTTTGTTAACATCATTTAAGTGATTAAATGTCTTTGAACTAAAAGGCTTTAAGATTTCTAATTCAAAACTGAATTAATTTAATATTAAAAATTAAAGCTTGGGCAAGTTCAAAATAAAAATGAAGTATTTTTAGATTCACCATAATAAGACACTTTGATTAACATCTACTTTTTGTACAATTTTCACCTGTATTTTACCACAGCATGTGTGAAAAAATGCTGAAATTTTGAGTAACTCACCAGAACTGAGTTTCTATTTAGCTCCAAGATTAGGGACCTGGCCTCATGAATCACACAGAGCAAAAAGCATTGTCCAGAATTCAGAATTAAAGTTTGCTATACATAAACCTTGTGACATTTTTATTACAGCATACCAGTCTGGAATCTGCATTTAAAACACTGACTGCTCAAAGGAATCTAAATCTCTTTAGCTAAAGGTAATAAAATGAGGTCAAAAATTCACTACTCAACAATCTACCATTAGCATTTCTGCTCAGAAAAAAATGTAGTTCATCTATTTTTAAAGAAAGCAAAGGCAGGGCATATAACATAAATTTGGAAGGTATAATGATTTGCTTGTGTATGGAAGTCCATTAGGTAATGAGCTTCATTTCCTCATAAAGAGATTTTGGTGCATCTGCACCATGATTTTTTTTATACAGTACACACAGTACTTGTGTAAGCCCAAGGTGGGACTGCATTTCTGTTTACACAACCCATGGTTTCAGCTTGGCCTCCATCACCAACTAAATCACACCACCAGGGAGCACACAGGGTCTGAGCTGGATTCTGGCTGGGCTCAGCTCTTTTCAATCCTGAGGAGCTCTGTGCTCCCAGAGACATTCCACTGACAGTGGCCACAAAACTGGCCAAAGTCACCTGGGACACACCTGCTGATGCTGACACAGTGCTCCTGAGAATAAAGCAGTCTGATGCTGGCCATAAAAGTAAAGGAGTTTTACTTGCAGTTATCAATGTGGCAACATATTTTTTTTATTTAATTTGTTTGGATTCCTAATGGGGGAAGCAGAATTTAATTTCTGCTAGAGCATCCTTTAAAATAAATGCTTGATCTCTTCCCATCCACCATTACAGCTGATGGGCACAAAGTAAAAAGAACAGCAATTCATTCACCTTATCACTGGAGCACCAGAGGAAGCCAGGGATCCTTAGTGCAATGATTAATGACTCACTATAAAAAGATGCATCATAAACTGCTTGTATTAGGTTAAATCATAAACTAGTCTTTTAATGTTTATATGATCTCTTTCTAAATTATTAAGAGTGTCTGTAGCTCCCATTAGGAATGGAACTCATATAACACTTGCAAAGCAAACATTTTCTAACAGGGTCATAATTTGGGACCCTCACTTAAAGGGATCCCTGTCTTCCTCCACATTCAAGCAATGCTTGAATTGCTCTTCCTACTGGGACACCTCTCTGTACTACAGGTCAGAGGGACCATTTGATGTTCAGGAGCAGCAAAGATGATCCACCCTGAATTCAGAGTGTCTTCTTCAACCTGTGCTCATGAAGGGCAACTCATCCACAGAGGAGCCAGCCAAGACTGGGTGCTGTAATTTCCTGTGTTTAGGTGCTAATAATAACTCCCATCAGCTTCAGTAGCTGGTTGGAGAACAGGGAGAGAACAGCACCATTTGTCCTAACAGAATTCCCCAGATTTATCCACCTGGTGGTGAGACTGTCACCTTTAAAAAATGCAGCATAAGGTGACATTATGTAAGTGTCCATCTTACTATCACAAGCCTGCAACCTGTCCATCTCCCTTTTATTTCCCAGAACAGCTGGTGCTTTTCCTCAGTCAAACCAGAATCTCCCTCTCTTGGCAAACAGACATTGGCTTCAGTGTAAAGTCACCCCATCAGGAGAATGTTGCAGCTCTAACCACTGTCAAGTTTACTCAAAAAATAATAGGAGTTTAAAAAAGAGCTGCAGGGCCCTAAATATTTTCAGTAGGCATAGTAGGCAGCCCCAGTCTGTTGCTGCACTGCTTATTCAGAACACAAAATCACTAAAGTTAATTATTTAAATATTTCCATCTATGGAATTAAGAAAAGGGCAAAGCCAACAATGGAATACCCAAGATCATGATTTTTTAATAAATAATAGATTTCATGGGAATTAGCTGGGTTATCAAACAGTATCCTCCCAAATCAGCTCATTAGTTTCACTGAGTTTCCCTATTCCACTTTATTAAAACAATTTAAACAAGGGTTCACTAGATGCAATGTAATCTATTTCAGGCACTCCAAGCCTAATCCCTTTTCTCTTAGCAGTAAAATGATAATAGTTTGCAAAAAAATTTAAAAAGGATTATTGTTACAGCTATTTCAAATAAAGACTGCTTTCAGCCAAGCATGGACCACCACTTTCCCTACATCTTATTATTTATTATTAGATAATAGTTTTTGTTCATTGCTTATTAATTCATTTATTCCTTCCTTTTTCTATCTTTCATTGCTTCACACAAGCAGTCACACATGGCAAACAGCATCCCTCTGTGCAGGTGGGGGGGATGCACCAAATATCCCTGCATGGGTCACTGCACCAGGCCTCAGGAAAGAAGTGATTTTTTGCAATTTACTTGGAGTTAAAAATCCCCAACTTGGTAAATTCACAGTGGTTTTATAAATAGCCTAGAGAGAAGGGAGAAGGTTCCCATGCATTTTCACACTGTTAGTTTCTGACAGCTCTGAAAGACACACAGGAGGGGATCACACGTAGGATTTGCAAATTAGGAGGCAGACACTGTATATTACTTACCATGATGGATCCAGGCTGGAAACACAGAGTAAAAGACCTGTGCTATGGACACACAGCTTATTTCACAACAAACTCACACTCTTGTACTTTCATAAAACCTTTTCCAGACAGTAGGGTTAGCTTTTCTTATAGGAAAAAAAAAAAAAAACAAACCAAAAAAACCTAACCAAAATAAAACCCAAAGAAAGAGAGCTGGTTTCTAGATCCAAGGTTTCTGCAGGCTTTAGCAGGTCCTCTATCCCTGAAAACCTGTCCTCACTCACCTCAAATCCTTGACTCTTCAAGCAAGTGCTATTTCATAATCCTATTAAAACCTTTGCCTTTGTTTACCAGGAGCCCTAATCGTACTCAGCAAGTTCTCCTGCTCTCAAGAAGAGCAACAGCTTTCAGATTTCTTAGGAGGCTTATTCATCAACCATGCCAGAGTTTTGCCAGAGTGTTCAATCTATTCTGGGAGCAGCCATGTGGAAAAAGTTTCAAACAGCTCAAAGCCCTGCACAATGATAAAGGAAAGCTCACAAAATCCTGGTAATAGCCTGACCCTCTTAAGGAAAATTGGATGATTTGTGGTAGCAGTTTTTCTGTCCCCTATGTGAATTCTGAACCTTAAAGTATAAGCAGTGTATTCACAAAGTCCCATTACAAACCCCATCCCTATTGCAGTGCTGGAATAACAAATACACACCCATATGTGAAAATAAACTCTTGCTGCAGTGACCTTCCTCCTCAGTCCAATGGTGTGAAGGAGTTTGTAGCCATTTTAGAAAAAAAAAAAAGAGCCAGATAAAGAATGGACTAATTTGATGTTCGATGTTTCACCACGAGCAGAATATATGCTTTAATGAGCACATTACATGCACCAGGGACTTGTTACTGGGAAGCAGGGGATAAAGAGTAAAGAGAAAATAATTAAACAGTCAGCTTTATAATGAGGAAACTCTGTTCATGCAACATTAAGTGGCCTAATTTTCAAATACTAAGCAAAGACAAGTTTCTTGGGCTTCAGGAGGACTTCCTGGCAAGCACCACCTTGAAAACAAGGGCAAGGGACAGCAGGTATCAAATCTCCTTTAGGTCCAGGCCACAGGGACTGATGCTATTCCAAAGTCATCTGTCCACACTTCACACTGACCTGTCCAACAGGATTGAATACCTGCACCCTGTAGTTCTTATTCTAAAAGGAGGATCCTTAGTGTTGTAAAATTGCCAGCATTCATAATGTATGGTGTATGTGCATGATGAACATTACAACTGACTTCTACCAGCCTGGCCTTTGTTTTCTGTAGGTATTGCATCTGTTAGACCACAAATGTGCAACCTCAGCTAAGGGCAATGAGCACATGGAGACTTGAAGTGGCTGCTTGCACCAGGAAAGATACTGGGAAAGGGGGAAACCTTTCTCACTGGGGTCAGACACTGACAGGATGAACCAATAAAGCAAATTCCTGATTGTTATCAGTTCTCTCAAGGCCTGTCAGGCCAGGAACATTCATTTACTGGCAGTGTCACCTCCAGATAGTGTTGAAGCATCAATTACTGCAGCATAATGGCCCATCAGTCAGACAGCAACTCTGCTGGGCCACAAGCTCCCCAGCACTCTTTGCACATAGACATTGCACAAGGTCTCTTTGTTGTTACTCACCCTCATGCCTAATTCAATGTTTTCTCCTCCATAGACCTCCATGCCAGGGTCAAGCAGGCCAATCTCACCAAAATACTCTCGGTCCACCACAAAAGAGCATCCAATCATGGCTGGTGTCCTGCACAGAGACATTAAAGCAAAAAATGAAGCCATTGATTAGCTATTACAGACCCCACCTCATAACACATTTACAGAGTTTAAACAGTTCTTAGTCTTCAAGTTTACATTCTAAATTTACCTATTTGCATCAATCACATGGCACTTCATGTCTGCAAGAAATTCCAGTACTTCTCTATCTGGTGCTGTAATTTCTGAACTTTCTGTTGAATCATTCTCTAGTTAGAAGTGGTCTCAAAGCTCTATAAAAACCACACAGGGTCCTTGATAGTCCTGGCTGGGCTCTTCCATCCTCTGTTGATGAATGTATTTATGCACCAGGATCTTTGCATTTATAAATTCAAGTTATTTGATAAAATGCATCTTCCTGATTATATTTCCCAGAGCCAAGCCTGGAAACAGATTTGCCTAAAAAAGCTGAGACTTCTCCTGTACACAGGATGAGACCTATCCTATTACATCTTGATTTCACATCTTGTACCACTGAAAAGCATATCTTAGGGTAACAAGGAATAAATTTGGTCTAGGAACTAAAATAAAAGAAGGACACAACCAAGGTAAGGAAATTCAGTACCTTTGCAATGAAATACATTTGGAAGAAATATTGGAGGAAATATTTCAAGTATATTTTTAAAGTCTTACCCATGATAGAAGAGGGAAGGAGACAGGGGGAAGAAACACACACCACTTTCTTCATTTTCCTTTTCATGTATTTAAAGCTAAACACAGGCTTCACTGGATCAAGGCATCACTGCTTTGCAAAACTGAGATGCTAGTTTGGGCTCAGACTCCTCCTTTCCAGCCCTGCCTCCCCCACAAAAATCCTCTGGAGGCAGCTCCTTACAGCAGTAGGATGCTCCCATGAGGAGGTCTCCTCCCTTTCTAAAGAGGAATGGCACTGCCAGGCTTTGCAGACTGCTCCCAGGTGCTGGAATCTCTCTGGAGGATGGATTTCTGCAGCTGTAGGCTCTGTCCATTAAAGCACTGAGTTGTTAATTGAACGGGGGTGGGAAATACATTTTAGATGCAACTACATAATCATCACTCACAGACGAATGCCACTGAGGACTGTCTTTGCAACTCCCTCTCTCCCTTCTCATTATATATATTCAAATATAGACTTCCCAAGCCTTCACAGCTTTTTCAGGAAAAACAAAAAGTTTTCAGGAGTGAACAACAACAGCAAAACAATGACAGAAGGAACAATATCCAGCTTTTATAATTTTATACTGGACTACAATGTCACACTGACATATTGCAAACACTTCTCAAAAACATGCTTGAAAAAAGGTCAAGGCCCTCACTTGGTTTTAGAACTGGGTTTTTCCAGTTCCTGAAACACTCCAGTACATCCACCACTTTTAGTGCAGTGCAGCAGACTTATCTTGAAAGCTAGAAATGGCCACAGGAGCAAAAGCAGTTGTGTTAGCACCTCTTACCCACTGCTCACTGCCCAAGGGGCAGCACCTGAGAAGGTGAGAGCCCTCAGCACTTCACAGCTTCAGAGCACAACATATTATTTATTGTTATAAAACAACCTCTTCCCTTAATCATGCACTCTCAAGTAAAACAGAGACACTTCTAGAAGGAGAAAACAGCAATTAGAAGTGTACCATTTCTTACCAACACCTTAAAGGTGTTGTGAAACTTAACTGATCTGTGGAATATTCTTTGACACAATGGAGGATGTTATAAGCATTAATTATAATCAACAGCAGCACTCAAAGGATAATGTAGGAAACACAGCAAAATGGGTTTTGCAGCTAAAAGCTTCAAATGCAGCCTAGAATTGTATTGATTCTGCACTGGAGAAAGATACAGCATAGTCAGTTTGGGGAATTACCTGATAGCACTGCTGTAGCAAGGGAGACATGAGAGAAACATTGCTCTGGGTAATGGCCTGGGAAAGGGAGGAGGCACAGAGAGGTTTCTGGTGGTGAACTCTCCCTCCCTCCCTGCCTGTGGCAGCAGAAGAGAGGAGGGGAGGGCAGTGCCTGCATGGGATGGGGCACAGGGAACAGAGGGCACGTTGGCCAGGGAAGAAAGGCACTGCTGCAGGTCTGAGCCAGGACTGTTTTGTGTCAGTGAGATCCCCAGGAGCACAGCTCTGTTGGTAAAATTCCAGCAGGTGCTGACACCCATTCCTCCAGCCAGGTGCATCCCCCTCCTTCCCCTTACTGAAGGGAGATGTCTGGGCACTTCATCAGGCACCAGTGAAAGAGAAAGGGATGGGGACTAAGCTGCACATGATTCAGTCAGTCTGCCTTATGCATCTTTCTCTCCTGCCTTAAGGTCAGCACATATTTATTTATATATATATTTATATATACATATGTGCACAATGCAATCAGGTCACATTTGAAACGGTCTCCTGAGCAGCCAACTCCAATTTCCAGGAAAACTGAGAAACACTCACAAAAAATGCATAAATTCAAACACAAATAGAACCATAAATAAATATATAAGCATAAATGTATATATACAGGAATAATACATATACATATGTATATATAAATATATATATAAATATACAGATAAGGAGTTTCAAATGACATCATACATCATTTCTCTGAGTGTTCCACCTCTCCCAGCAGGATGTTTCTTTGATTCAGGTTCTTAAGCAGCACCTCAGCCCTGATCTGACATGTAAGTGGGAAAACCTGCATGGTATCTGCAGAAGTATTTCTATTTTTCTTACAACTTATGTCTTCTGCAAGAAAGAGTCACACCAGGCTTTGAGAACAGAACTCAAGGACAGATTTGCTGCTCAGGAGATACAGGGGGAAAAAAATGACAAGATGACAAGGTAATGCTCATCTAGGAAGGCAGAGCAAATACAGATGTAGAATAATTCTCTGATGCCCTGTGGAAGTAAATTTCTGGGAACAGGCAGGACACTCATCAGAACCTGGACAAATAAAAGCAAAACTGCTCTGTTACTGGCTCCTGTGAACCAGAAACTGAAGAGATAGCTATAAGCAGTCAGTAAACACTCGCTAGTTTTTTATTACATGGCAGCATGGTTTGTCATCAAAGACTTTACCTCCTAAGCTCAGGTCCACAGGTG
Source organism: Buphagus erythrorhynchus (assembly GCA_013400855.1). Taxonomy (NCBI): domain Eukaryota; kingdom Metazoa; phylum Chordata; class Aves; order Passeriformes; family Sturnidae; genus Buphagus; species Buphagus erythrorhynchus. The sequence continues at coordinate 88,205 of VZTT01006444.1, forward strand.
GATTTCTTCCCAGAGCAGTGAGGGCCCAGATTGGCTTCATCAGGATTGTTATTGCAGACCAGCACTGACTGACTTGCACGTGAGATGGGCACACACTCCAGAGAGAGGAAGAGCACAAACCACTTCACTGGGGGCACATCAAACTCGAATTTATGCCCACGAGCGAGGCACTGGTGCTTTCTGGAGCAGCTGATGCAGTGCATGCACATGCACATCCCTACTGGTACCAGGCTATGGCATATTAGAGCAGTAAGTGAGAACATATGCAACAATGAAATGCACCACTGCTGCTGGAGAAAGATAAAATGGAAAGCTGTGCAGCGCTCGGCTGGGTGAGGCTGACTAATGACTCTAATGTTAGTGGCTGCTGATCAAGAAATCAAATGCAGAGCAGTCCATCATAATCACGGCAGGTGAGGGAAGACAAGTCAGAGCCAGAGCTCAGAATTCCAGAAACCTTCCTTGCTGTTCCAAAACCCAGAAGAAAAAAAAAAAACAAAAAACCAGCATGCATTAAAAAACCCAGCTTGTTTCAATGCATAGTCAAATTCATCAGAAGCCCTCTGAAGTAGGATCCTTTGTCACACAGTTTGGTGCCAGATGATAAGGACGTTTTGGGGCAGCGTGCTCGCAGGAACAAAAATGGAAAATGACGCGATGGACAGAGCGTGTCAGAGTAACAATCCTCATTTAAATCTTCACATTACAGACATCTTGCATCCCAAATGTCAAACATGTAAAATGGATTGCCTGCAGAAGCCAACTCGGGGAACATCAATTGTTCTGAAGTTCAGAGTATTAACGTGGGGGGGAAAAAAAGAACCGACTTTAAAGTGCATCAGAAATCTTTACAAAATCTGACACTTTGTTCTTGCTATTTCTTTACCTCTGTTAGCACTTCAAGGCCACGTCCCCTTTGTCACTTAGCTCACAACAGCTGATGTGACATTTTATGGTGCACACTTGACATGACTGCCCATGAATGACCCATTGGCATAAGGGACAGTTCCTGCCCTTTCCCAGCAAGGCTGAATAGAATCACACCAATGTCAGTGTTCAAGAAATTAAAGAATCAGACTTCAAATAGAAAAATTCTTAGGAAAGAAGCACATCTGTTGTGCAGTCCCAGAAGAAAACAGGAATTGGACCCTGCTTTCCAAATGCCTTGCCCAATTCTGCACACCAATGATATTTATTCACACAGTGCAAACATGAGAAATGCCAGGGCTCTGATCCTCACTGATACCAGGGTACACATGTTCTTTAATGCTGAAAATCTCAAATCCCTTTGGAGATCTGGCAGGAAGTATTCAGCTACACCAACCACAAAACTAGTCACAAGGTCGTTACCAGTCTTTTATTTCACAAAACACACAGAGAGGCACAAAGCAAACCCACTACTTGCTGAAGAGAGTGTCAAACAAAGCCTTAAGAGGGACAGTGGTAGCAAGGACTAAATGAACTTGCGGTTTTCATGCTGATGAGCAGCTTTGCAATCTTATGAATGCACATGGACTCAAACACTATCAAAGTGCACCCATTCCTATGCCTTGCAAAGTGGACTGAAGCAGCAATCGTGGTTGCAATATGTGATTTGGAAAGCTGGTTACAAAACCAAAACTTGCATCAAACCAAGAGTCACATCTGAGATGTTTTTAAAAGTTTGCTCACTAGCCTGACTTTGCCTTCCTTTTGAGAATCACACTTTAAATATTCCACAGCTACTAAGTTCCTAACATGAGTGCTTTCAAATCTCAATCCTAAGGACAGGCTTCCTGATTGTTTTCATCAATAACACTCACCCAGTCACTCTATCCATTACCATAATTACACTGACATATCACTTAAAAGCCACAAAATCACATTATATTTCCAAAGGCAGGAACAACACAACAGCCAAATGCTTTAGCAAATCCATCCAGGTGCTACAGCTTCAGAGGCCCCTCAGGACACAGTGCAGTGTGGCCATAAAGTGGATGCCGTGCTCTCCTAAATCCCTGACTTCAAAGAACTTGTGCCCAGGGAGACACAGCAGGGTTCATGGTTCCATGTGGATGTCTCTGCATTTTAGGGCATGGAATTGTTAATTTGTAGAAGAAATGCTTAGGCAGTCACAGTGTGTCAGTGCTCCTGATATTTGCCAGCAAGGGTTGGGTGTTCTCCTCCCTCTGCTGCTTGTCTCATCTGTGTCTGGGCAGTTTGGGCACTGTTGAATTGGAGGGTTTCTTCATCTGGGTTCAGAATAAAATCGCTGCTCTTGGGAGCCAGCTCCTTATGTGTATCAGATTTTGACACTGCTCAGTGCTTGAGTTTGGATTTGTTCACTTCTGTGTCAGTCCAAATCGGTGACAGCACGACACCAGCAAGAGCCTGAACATAAATCTGAGGGAAGCCCGTGGTAAATCAGGCCCTTTATTGCTGAGGTTTAACTTCTTAGCTCAGTCTTACCTGTTATGTGATCATTGTCTCCAGAACAGAAGAAACTAAAATACTGGAGCCATCCATGGGAAAATTACTACAATGATTTCACATATAAATTCTGAGTCATAAAGTGTACAAAACCTTTCAGGAGTGCAAGCTTTGGATGATTAATTTTCCTTTATCAATAAACTTTCTCAGGGCTGAGTGAAACAGGTAAAAAACATCTGCACTTGTAAAACAATGTGAGGCAAGCAGGGCATGTTATCCAGGAAAACTGATTTCCTTAGTAATTACTTCCCTGCTTATTGAGGTTTCAAGCCAAGCAAAAGGTCAGTGATGAGGGACTGTGCTGTCCTGTAGTAAATAAGGTTAATATTACTGTATAGCTCTGTTTTGCAGTCATGGGACATGAGAATGAACCTGAGTACAATTTGCAACACTTGCTCAAATACAAATTAAAATATTACTCTGCATGAGATAAGGATCCTGTGAAGGTGGTCCCATCCCTCTGATCACTTAGAAATGTGATCAGTGTCTCAGTGTCTTTTCACTTCCAAAAGATCACTGGCATTTTTTTTTTCAGGTGGGTGGGTTGTTGGAAGTGCCTGGATGAGCTTTTCAGGATCCCTCAAGCTTTGCACTGGAAGGGAGGTACATCAGCTCCTCAGCCAGAGCCCACACTGGGACCATACAGCAGAGTTTTAGCTTACTTTAAGATGAAGCTGATATACATGAAAATGAAGATGACTTTAAGGTGGTAATTTGTGTCCTTCTTAAGAAGTCTTAAAAATAAGAGCATCCTAAAGTGCATACTTAGGCTTCAAATTTTTTAGCATTTATTTCTGGAGTTGGTAACAACAGTACTCTTAACTCAGCACAATGTGTCCCAGAGGAGCTGTTAGACAAGCATCTGCACTGCAGATGAAAGCCTAGGAGATGTGACTTTCCAAATGGAAGGGAGAGAAAGCTCTTTTCACGTCAGTTCCAGTTTTCCCACTGTAACAATTCTCAGAAACACCTTCACAATTCCTGTAACAGCATTTCCTGGGAAAAGTAAATTTCTGTAATGCGAAATGTTCTCTTACAGGGAAAAGTAAATTGGCACACTGACTACACGGTCTGGTGTGGGTTCATTTTAAAATTCAGCCAGTAGGAAAACTCTGAACATGTGCAAAGTTCTCAAAAAACAAACAAACAAAAAAACCCCCAAAAAATAAAAACAAAACAAAACAAACCCAAAACAAAACAAAACAAACAAAAAAAAAACACCAAAAAAAACCCAAACAAACAAACAAAAAACCAACAAAAACAAAAACAACCAGCCAACAAAACCAAACCAAAACAAAAAACCCACCCCAAACAGACAAACAAACAAACCCACAAATGAAAAAAAGAGCAGCTCTCAAACACAGCTCCTAGTGGTTCTCCTGGGAAGCTGGTTTGGACTGATGGCCAAGACTGCTGCCCACAGAAGAGGAGTGAAACCAGCCTCTTTGTGATCACACACACAGGACCTTTGTTTCTCATACTCACAATGGGCCAGGGTCCACTAGAAAATAAAAGGTTAGATGAAACAGATCCTGCTATCCTACTAAGAGTCAGAAAACGTGCTTGAAGCACACATTCAGAGCCAGAGTACTTGTGTGCATTGAGAGGCAGCTCTGAAAGGCAGCACATGCACCCACACAGCTTTTACAGACTAGAGTTTTGCAGAGCTTTCTTTCTCCACTCTCATTTTGCTATTCCTGCACAAAGCCTGTGGCCTCATTCACCTAAAACACCCCTCGGCAGAGAGCTGAGATGGGAACACCGCTCTGCCCAGAGGGACAGCACAGGGGGGATTTACCTGATGGGGGCTGACTCGTCCCCTTTATCGAGCCAGTCCTGTGGAGGGATGATGTACATGCACCAGAGCCCCCAGTTGTAGCCGTGGGCAGCGTTGGCGTACTGCTGCACCTCGAAGGTGTTGTACTTGATGTTGTCGATGGCGGGCAGGATGATCCGCTTGCGATCCTCCTTGATCCGGGTAAGCGCGGGTTCCACCCTGAGAGCAACGACAACAGCAGCGTGTTTTACAGCCAGCCACCACCCCAGGCCTGCTCTGCAGGATGGTCAAGGGAGGTTCTCCAGTCCTGTGTCAGCCCAGCGGGGTGGGGAACCCAGAGAGGGGCAGGGACTGCGGGTGCTGCGGGGTGCTGCACCTGCTGCACAGGGCACCTGCTGCACGCTGCACCTGCTGCACAGGGCACCTGCTGCACAGGGCACCTGCTGCACGCTGCACCTGCTGCACACTGCACCTGCTGCACGCTGCACCTGCTGCACAGGGCACCTGCTGCACGCTGCACCTGCTGCACGCTGCACCTGCTGCACAGGGCACCTGCTGCACAGGACACCCGCTGCACACTGCACCTGCTGTGCACCCGCTGCACAGGGCACCTGCTGCACAGGGCACCTGCTGCACGCTGCACCTGCTGCACGCTGCACCTGCTGCACAGGGCACCTGCTGCACGCTGCACCCGCTGCACAGGGCACCTGCTGCACACTGCACCTGCTGCACGCTGCACCTGCTGCACAGGGCACCTGCTGCACACTGCACCTGCTGTACACTGCACCTGCTGCACACTGCACCTGCTGTACACTGCACCTGCTGCACACTGCACCTGCTGAACTCTGCACCTGCTGCACACTGCACCCGCTGCACACTGCACCTGCTGCACGCTGCACCTGCACAGGAACCAGCACCTCTGCGAAGCTCTGCCAGAGCCTAACAACACAAATTTTGACCAAACACTTATGCTGAGGCCTGGAGACTGTTAATTCATTTCACAGTGGACAGTTGTTGAGAGACACCGTCACCAATAGCAGCTAAATGGTCTCCTACTGGCCACACCACCAGGATTCCTGGTAGCAATTAAATATTGCTGGCATGGCCTGAAGAACTAAACACACACCAGGGGCTGCAAGAATCTGAAGGTCACACAAAGGTTTTAATCCTGTTTCCCAAGACTGACCCCATCACATCTAGTTTGAATGACAAATGTGGCTGCATTATGCCTTCTAAAACCTCTTTGGTGATGAGAAGATTTCAGGTGCCAGATGGTGCAAAAGCAGTGAACTGCAGGAAATGTTCCATCATTTCAAAAGGCTTTAAAACATCAATGTGCTTTCCACAGAAGCTACATCCCAAAAGGAAAGTAAAAAGCTTCCGTACAAACACTCATTTCTGACCAAGGTAGTCTGAGCTTGCTGTGAATTTACAGAGAAACTGATCCAAAGAGGTAACAGACTTACAGAAGGCTGGAAATCATTCCTCAAAGCAGTATTAGAAAGAGCCACTGGTTCACTCCTTTGTAAGTGTGTTTCCCCTTGAAATGTGCTTTGAAGATTTTGCAGAGCTCTCACATGGATCTTTAAGGGAATGGTGGTTTGCTGCGACTCACAGAGGCAGGAGGATTTGAACACTAATCTTTTCTCACTTTTCTTTTGCTGTTGGTCAGAAGGCAATTGCTCCTTTGTGGTCTCAAATTTGTTATCTCATATTTTGGTTGTTATATCAGTTATTACCATGAATTTTCTTGTGTAGATCAACAGAAGATACTGTACAAGGTTCAGACTCTCAATTCATATGGGTTTTAGGCCACACTTGTGCAACCCCATAGAGCCAGTACGACCTACCAGATCTGAATAAGCCTCTTCTGTTATTAGTACGAGATTATATTTATGAGATTAAGTGTTTTAAAAGCCAGTGGGTGGGTAGCAAAAAAACTCTTGCAAATCCAACAAAGCAGGGACAAATGCAGAAAAGCTGAATCTGCTTTGTTCTTTCCATCATGTTATCTCTGCTCAGCAGCAGCAGCAGAAAATACAGAACAATGGACATGCCATCACTAATCTGGTGACTTCGTGCATGGACACAGTAACCCTTGGGCATAAAACTCTCCTGCTCCCTCTAAACTCTGAAACAAAGGATTTCAAAACACCAGACAACAGGTACAGGTGTCACTATTAGTTTGCCTGACTCCCATGGCATGAACAAATTTATTATGCTTGGGTCTGATTTCCAGATCTGCCCTGCAAAGCAGGAAAGCTGCTTGCATGCCTTCTGAAACAGAAATCTGTAAATGGGTTTCCTTTGTAAGAATCAAGCTCTGTCATTCACTACTGTCTGACTCTGGAAACAGGTCTTTGGCAAACAAGGAAAGACTGGGAGTTTTCCAAACTACTTTTATCTCTCTTGGTGGGAATTATTTGGTCACCAAATCCTCAAGTCCTCAATTAATGGCATGTTTATGTTGATACAAAGCAAAACTGTTTAACCATCATACTCAAAACTGTCCTGGGGGGGTCCATGTCCCTTCTACAGTTCCTCCTGAGGTGCTCATTTTTCAAGTATTTTACTCGGTAGGATAGATTGAGATTGTGTGATGGAAAAGCTGAAAGAGGATAAGGAATTCTACTCCCTTAATGTCAGGTACCTGCAATGGATCCCCCACATGCACAGTAATTGCCTCAAACTTTCATTCTCAGTAGAGAGAGGCAGAGGCTGGCACTTTTATAGTCAGGTGCTTCTCATAATAATGTAGACACTGAAACTGGGTGAGATTAATGATGTTCCAGAGGGGCCTATTTTGAATATAAAGGGAATTTAGCCTGCTACTTTGCAAGACATCTTAAAATTGAACTACTGAAGTGTATCCCAAATAATGGTTAGAGAAAAAATCTGAAGAAAATATTCAACAGTCACAGTGGTTTTCAGCCCTTAATCATATTTGTGATTGTGTTAATCCAGTACTTGAGTCTTGGAATTGCTAACCTGGGTCCTCATTTTCTTCTTTACATGAAGAACAATCCATTCCCAGCTCTGGTGCTGCTCTCACACAAACTATCACCAAACTACTCCTGTCACTCAACACCTGAAGAATTTCTGCATTTTCCCATTTGTGTGGCTCACATTTATTACCACCTGACATGGTGTTTTGCATGTGAATGGCACAAGGGGGGGGTCTCTGGAGTGTAATACTACAGCTGGGGTCAAAATACATGATGAAATTCCATTAATCTCTATCAACCTATTAATGTGAAATCACAGATTCTGAACTTTCATGAAATCCAAGGCATTTGTAAGGTGTCCATGTGATGGAAGTTCTGTTTAAGTCCCCTGCACTCAAGAAATGTAGATATTTAAGATATTACTGCTTCAACAAGAGTTGATTTCTGACAGATGAAGTCAAGTGCCATGCCAAGGTTATGGAGTCAATTGGTATGAAAGCAACTGCTGGAACTTCATCTTCTAAACATCCCATCTCACCCATGGAGGTGATTTCCTAGCTCTCTTGGTATCCAGATGTGTGGAAATTACATCCCTGCATGTATTAGGAACAGGAAACATTCAGTATCTGGACAGACTGCACAGCTCCCTAACTTTCAAAATATTTTCACACCCACAAATAAGAAAGTAGGCTCTGAGTCACAGATGGAAAGAGAAAATCCAGGACAGAGCTGTTCTTTTAGCAAAAACACAGAATGGAGAGCCTTTTAATTAAACACTGCATACCTGAGAGATTTCACAGCCTGCCCTGCTCTATAAAAGACAGCACAGAGAACAATGGGGTATTCAGAGGCTCAGCCCAAGCTCATCTCTGTGAGATCTGCAGGAACACTCAAATCCCAGATCCTGCCAGTGCCCTCTCACTGCCAGCACTGCTTGTGGGTGTTTTTCTGCCTGCCAAGATCCCCAGGTAATGGCCAATAAAGAAGGATTATGAGTTTGCACAGGACTGGGCAATGCACTGTGTTTGCATTGCTTATCCTGAGTAATCCATGGAATATGAGGGGGTTTCATTGCTATTCATGGCTAGCAAAGCCCAGCCTCAGAGTCACTCTGTAAGGCTGAGCTGAGCTGCACATTCATCAATCCCTTTGTCAACTTTCCTGGTCACTCTGGCTTTATCTAATTGCATCAGGTTTTTGAAAAGATTATGATTAAATCTTCCCTAGTAATTTTTAATTTTTTTCCTAATTTCAAACTGCTAAATTATTGTGTAGATTTAGCTATCCTCTTTATAGACACCACCATTTTTCCATGTTGTTTTTTTTCCACTTTGCCTTGTTTTTTCTGCTGTCCATCTGCAGAAGTCAGGTGCTTCTGGCAGCTCACAGGACTGAAAGGATAAGAAGGGAAGAGGCTGCTGTGGTCCAAGCAACACATTTGTGTCCAGCACACTGAGCTGATGAGCTGCAATATGTGCTTGGAGTATTTCCTTTCCACATGGCAGTGAGGATTCAGCCCTGCCTGATTAGGTGCATAAGCCAGATGCAAATTTTGGGATCCATCTCCATTTTTCATAGGTGCAAAAATATGAGGTTCCTAGTTTGCATCTGAGTCAGGGTACTTTACAGGCAAAGAGCAGCATGCTTTGTTAATAAGTTATTTACTGGAGCAAGAGGGAAAGTTCTCCCAGGCATATTCATAAACATGATGGATTTCAGTAAACTAAATATAATCAAAAGATTCTGCTTTAAAGGTAGTGCTTCACATCATCCAAGTGGGTTTTTTTCCACTTAATAAAAACCAAGCAGACAATTTGGACTGGAATTTGAGTGACATATGAAGATCCTCTCCCTTCCATCGTCTCTAAAACTACATATTTGTCAGTGTCCTCCTCTCTCTCTGAATAGATTGTTGGTGAACAGATAAAACCAGAAGAGAAAGGACAATAAATTTAGTTATCTTATAGACTCCACTAGGCTAAGGGGCATTTTCACTTCAATTTTATTCACTTTGATTTATCCAAATCTGTTGAGCACATCACCAAGCAGCACATGAATTCAATGCTTGTGCCTACTGGTGGAAAGATTTCTTCATTAACAGCAGATTTTCCAAGGTGTTGAGCACCCATGATGACTTCATTGGGAGCTGGTTCTGTGGGATTCAAAGAGTAAATGCTCCCAAGATAAACACTGGAGGTAGGAAAAGACTTGGAAGGTAGAATTTAAGCCAGAGTACAGAATAAGCCTGTAAGAAGATTGAGAGCAAAGGCAGGGGCCATACTGTGATCACACAGGCCTCTCTAATCCCATTGTAAATCTATCTCTGAACATACATGCATTCTGTATTTAACACTGGCTTGATTCAGAGCAGCTCAAACCCCATGGGAAACCACAGCAAACAAAAACTCTGTGTTGTTTTACATCCTTATCAGATTGCTGGAAAATTCATGCCAAAGGGAAAGCCTGATTTCTCACAATGCTGAAAAGAACAGCTTCTTCCAGATAAAAAACAGATAAAAAGAAGTTAGTAATGAGCTACTCCGTGCACATGATTATATAATTCACCTTTTTAAATATGTAAAAACACCTGCTGACTTCAAGCAGACTTTTAAAAAGGCACAGCATCAGAATAAATGCACACAATCCAAGGGAATTCACATGCATGGTGCAGGCCAGATCCTCTGCTGCCTCTCTTTTTTTCCTTCTCCACCATCACTAAACTACTTTTTACTCCAATAAAAATGGAAGAACTAACATTAAAAAAAAATCCAACTTTCTTTTTCCTGCTTTCACAAATCAAAATTTCCTCTTCTTGCAAGCAGTTAGGGAAGAGTCCTTATAAGACATAAATGAAAGACAACATGGTCTCATCTGCTAGATTTTATGGCTCAGTGGGTTTAACACTGTATTTTACTCTGGCTCTACCACTGTCAGGTACCGTGAAGTATAAACTTAACAGGGAAATGTAAGAAAAAAGAAAGCTGTGTAAACTGAAAGCTTATTTTGCATGATTTTACACGCTACCTCACATTTCACTGACAATATACATTTATCAGATGCAGACAAGCAGATCTACTGACATACATAATTCTTCACTGAGGCCATCTGTGGAATATTTAATGCAGAATGCCTTTCCTGGTAAATAAGTGTTCAGAGAACCAAAAAAGAAATAAATTTCATTCTCCCTTCCTCGGTCTCTAAGAGAAGAGAGAACTTCCCCATCTGTCCTGCCTGACATCTCTATCAGCATTCCTGTGTGCCCAGGGAAGTTTCAGAGCCACAGTCCCCAGCTGGAACAGAGGGAACACCAATGCCTGCTGGAGAGTTAAAGATCAGCTCTTTGGCTGCCAAACCTCAGTGGCTCTTTTCTGCACCACTGAAAAGCAACAAGGATGCTTCAGTGAGCATTCTAGGTTGTTGAGGTAGATGAACAGTCCAAGCTGCTTTTCTGGTACATCCTCTGTGTCTAGGCTGGCACCATCCCATGGATCCCAAGGGCCCACACAGCTTCTGCTGCATGCTCCACTCAGATTATACTGGTTTTGCTACCTAAAGCATGTATTCCATTAAATTACCAGAGTGATCCTAAGGATCAGTTTTGGATGAGGAAAAACTCCCTTAACAAACACATGGCCCTTCCTTTTCATTTGGGTTTCCAGGTCAGCCTTGGCCAGGAAACAGGGATGCTGCCATGAGCCATGTCCTGAGCATGAGTGATGTGCTTGAACACTCCAGAGGGGAGAGACTGCCCAGGAGAAGGACTGCAAAGGTAATTTCACCTTCACCATTTCCCTCATTTAGAAGGAAAGAGCCACCTGGACCTTGTCATGTCCCCAGAGAGCCACCTGAGCTTGAACAGGGGGGACAGGGAGGTCACCTGCAGGTAGAGATTGGCTTCTAATACATTGCATGAAAATGTTACCAGGGAGCTCTCAGGGGGAAAAGGACCTTGTGGCTTTGCCCCCAAAAAGCAAAACCACATCTCTGTTCCAGAGTTCTTGGGATAGCCAAAATCAGTAGAAGATTAGGAGGAAATCAACTTCCTTTCTCCTTTTTGAGAATCCATTGCTTATGGCCACCACAACAAATTGCATTACACCTTACAGTATAAAGTAGCATCTGCCAAGTACCATCCACAGGCCTAGGGAACTTGATATTTACCTCTTCTTAGCTTATTAAAACACCAGTTTCATATATTTTTAAAACACTGACAACTTCAGGGATAATCCATAGAGATGGGATGTGTGTGACACAATCTAATGGATACTCAACTTATATTTCATGTTCTCTTTCTCATGTCAGGCTCTGTCTGGCTGGTATGTTGAAATCTTTTGATTAAATCCTCTTCCTTCACTGCTTCCTTATTGATACTTGCCCTTTGTCTGGCAAAATTTTAATTACTACAGGACTGCATAACTTCATTCAGTGCTCTGATAATACCTCTGCATAGGAGCAAAAGCAATTCCTAAGATAGAATGCAACTATAATACTCTATCATTATGTCTTCTTTTATGGCTCCTAGCACCCTCTTTATGGCTGCTAATATATTGTGGTTTCTGCCTTTCACGTACTGATTTCTGCTCTCCTTCACTCAATGTGTCCTTTTTCTCACCCAGAGAATTAACACCCTATCTCTGTAATCTCTTTCCTGCTCCCAGACATAATGTAGGGAAGGTCTCTTCTCCTTGTCATGTTATTCTTCCCCATCTCTCAAAGACAGGAGTTCATACAATGCATATTCTGCAACACAATCAGCACCCAGGATGTGCTGCTCTGCTCTCAGTGGTACTGGGGGTGGCTTCAGGCATGCTGGGTGGAACTAACCCAAAAGTCAGAGCAGGAATGCTGAAATCTTCGGAGGACTGAAGGAAAACTGAACTAAACAAGCTTAAATATACCCTCAGAGAGGAAAGCACAGGAGCTTTTCCTCCCTCTTGGTTCTGCTGGGTTGCTGACTCCCATTGCCACCAAGCAACCATTCAAACCAGACCAGGTTCTACTACAACAGGACAGCTAGAATTTTACATATGAAATGTACACATACATTACCCTGTAATTCTAATTTAAGATCCCATTTGAGAATTAATAGCAATGGCCTCCCTTTTAGGCAGTCCTTTCCACTTCCTCTCTCACAGCAGCTGTATTGGCTCACACGATCAAAAGCCTTAAGGGGAACAGGTCAGTTGAAAATCACTGCTCTGAGATAACATATTTCTACACCTGAGAGGCCAAAAAGCAGCAATTAAGCACAGCAAAATAAATAATTCAATAGCTAATTTGACCTGCCAGGTTGTAGAGTATTTTTTTTATATCCTACCAGACTGTAATTTAGTTTAGAAGAAGTGTCCCTGGAGAGCAATGCTGTGAGAGCCCATAAAATGCTCTAGTATGATATCAAGCAAAAAGCCACCTGTAAATGGGCCACTATTGTTTAAAGAAGTTTTTTTTTGCCATCAGTCCTGCATATTTCATGAGAAAGTGATGAAGTCCTTCTTTGATTCGTTATGAATTAATCTGCCAACTGATTAGGCAAGTAAAGCAGCCATAGATTGGGAAACAAAATTGCACTGCAGGCACTTGACTTCTAGATGGAACACAAACCAAACAGAAAGCTAATGCTCCTTTCTGTGGTAAAGAAACTGGCTTCTTTTTAATTGCCTCACAAATAATCCATAGGCAGCTTTTCGTGGGAGCAATCCATGTGGCCTCTGAATACATAAATAACCATTGAAAATGGGGGGAAATATTCATGCAAGGTGCAACTTAGTAAGAGAATAGAACAGCAGAGCTTTAACAAGAGACTCCCACCTGATTCCTGAGTTTATAGGGCTGTGGAGTGGGGGCAGTGCTAACCTGGTGGGAGAAAATAGAGCAGTCCAGATGGAAGGACTTGACTTCCTTCCAGTCAAAGGAGATGAGATGAAAATGGAGACGACAGGCAACCTCGTGTGGACAGAATTAAAACGAGGAGGGAGTGGGTGGAGCAGGGCTTGAGATGGCTCTGAGCAGCCACAGAGGTTGAGTGGAACAAGAGCAGAAACAGCAGCAGGGAGCACTTGGAGCCCACAGGGGCAGCTCTGAAATGAAGGGATGCAGGATGCTCCTGGAGCACATTCTGTCCCCAGTGATCCACAGAGTGTCCTCAGCAGGGACAGAGCCTGGCTCAGCACAACAGCTGAGACCTGAGATCACTGTTGGAAGGAGGGTGGGAAACACAAACCAGGCAGGGGCAGAAAACACAAACCTTTTATCTTGGATACACACACTCATTTACTGAGCACTCCGGGTTCTTGCTATGCTGATGTCAACCCTTTCTGACATTAATGCAAAGCAGTACAGTAAAAAAACCCCAAACCTTAACAAACCCCAAAGCAACCACAAAGCCCTTTCCTGCTTACTGACACCATTGCTGAGCTTCCCTGGGTACAGTACATCAGTCAGATCTCAAAGTCCTTATAAAATGGTAACAAAATTCTCCTCAAGCCCCAGAAAACTGCAGCTTGGGCTGGACAAGCACTGGGGACAGCACCCAGAGCGTGCTGTCCCTAGTCCCTGATCCTGTCCCATAGCTGATACTACCCTAAATGAATACTTGAAAAAATTTGAAAGATCTACTTGCTTTAAAAGCAAATAAATACATTAAACCAGCTCTTAAGCTTCTAGAAAATTACTACAGCTGCTATTATAGTCTAACATAGTCCTAAGGAAAAAAATGGGATGAACATAAAGCAGGTGCACTACATGACTTATTTTATTGCATCTTCCATTTTATAAAGATATTCATGAACATATAAAAATAAACACTCTACTCCTATGCAATTAAATTTCTCTCTAGTTGTAAGTACAGCTATTTTTAGTTTTAATTTGAGGATATCTCCCAGAATTGTAGAGCATAATCATTTCCACCATAACTCTGCATCATCATTATCAAATACCAGCCTATCTTTGGAAAATGCATGTTTTACATGCTGAAGGTCCCAGCAGTCCTTTTGCAGTTGATGGTACAGATCAGCTCCTACAGTCCTGACTTCCAGTAATGCCAAACATTGGCCACCAAGTGGTGCTACAAAGGTTTATTCCAAACACAGTTCTGGTCCATTAAACCAAAAGGGGATGGGGAAAGGCATGCTAATTTCAAGCCCTATTAAAAAAAATGCAGGCAATAATTTAATGTTTCCCTCAAATGTAAATGCAAGAAAATTTATGAGGAAATCAGATTGGTATTCAAGTTTCTAAGATGAAATGATAGAAAATGACAAGGAGATAAAAAAAGCATTTTAAATCCTCCAGCCCAGAGCCTCCTTAATGGTGTCTCCCCATCTGACTGCTTTGGGATTTCACATCCATTGTGGCTCCCATTACTTCTCCCTCCACTGAGCTGTGCTAGACCAGGCACAACAGCTTTTTTATGGGTCGTGCAGTCTTTGCAGGAGCCTGTCAGCAATGCTGCAATAATCAGGAACACAGTTTGGGGGTACCTGCAGATGTGGTAACAGCAGCCTCATCCCTGGAGCTGAGCAGACCCTCCCACAGCCCGAGAGCCCCAGGGCAGTGTCCCAGTGCCACTGTCCCTCTGGGCACAGCCAGCACTTACCAGCCAGTGTTGAACTCCACGTGGGCATCGAAGAAGCCCACCACAGGAGAGGTTGCTGCCTTCCAGCCCTGGATCCTGGCTCGGATCAGCCCCTCCCGTTTGCTGTTGCGCACTATTTTCACCAGCCCTGGGTACCTCTTGTGCACATACTGGTCCAGGTTAAACTTCAGCTCAACTGCAGGACAAAAATAAAACCCACACCAACATTTAGGAAGGCCCTGCAATGTTATGTTTTACTCTGATTTATTCTGGGATCCTTAAATGTTCCCAAACCCTTGGTCAGTCTCACAGATGCAAAGCCAGTGGCACAGCTGAGGCATGGACCAGTTCCAGGGGCTTCAGCCCAGAGAAATTCCCTGCACACCAGAGACTTGCCCAGCTTTAATATGGCCTGATGGATTTCAGTGTAGTGTTGAAGAGGTAGTTTTTCTACGTATTTTTAAAAAAAATTACTATTCTGATTCTCTGATGATTTGCATTAGGTTACAACTGGCCTCTGGAAGAGCAATTCTGACCATAAAGAAGTGTAACATGCCAGTCTGGTGGTCTTTTATTTTCTAATTTATGCTGTTCAGTAGGAGTTAGAAAAATCACCTCAATGGATTTTGGGTCAAGATGTAATTCAGATCACAATTAATTTCCTTTAATTTTTAGGGTTTTCCTTTAAATATAATTAAGATTTCTCAATACCAGGCTTCTTTCCTTTTTAACTAAATGGATATTGAAGATCTCAAATAGACTTCTCTTTTGTTCATTTTCAGGCATTCAATCACAGATGGAGCAGAACTCATTCACCCTTTTTCAGCTTCATTTCAGGAGGCTTATAAACAGGCAAATTACCAAAATGCTCTCTGTTTTTTTTAAATCAATGTAGTTTGGTAATTCATTTACACTGAAAATTATTCATAATGTGGCTTTTGCCTAAATATATTTATCAGAAAAACTAGTAGAAGCTTCCAGGACATTAGGAGACTCATTTTTCTGATCTGTATTAGACAGTAGAATCATTATCATTGGAATCAAAGACTTGATAAATCTCCAGTTATTTAGAAGAGTGGTAGTGAAAAGCCATATAAGAGTTCACTGAGAAATGATGAGTTCAATTCTCCTCAGGATTGCCTTGACTCAAACAATTTGCAATCTCACATAATTACTCCACAGGTTACACTGCC